>CM042562.1:15077183-15237183 GCA_023630585.1 Cranoglanis bouderius | reverse complement strand
CCTGCTCTTCTTTATTTTCTCCGTTATACCGGCATTCAGCTGTGAAGAAAACCCGGCTATCTCATGCACTGAGCTCATCCTGGACAGTGTTGTAGTAGATTACTAAAATTGTGGCAGTAATGTGATTAAGGTTAAAATGATCAGGAATGTGTTTCAGAGATACCAGGTGAACTAAAACTGGTCATCTAAACTGTGTTTAATTACAGTATTCCTCAGGGCATGTTTGGTATCATTTGTATCCATATTTCGTGGTGAACGATGTGGTGATATCATAAATATCATATAGTTTAGGAAATAACATTTACAATATATGTTGTAATATGTGCTCTTTACACACACACACACACACACACACACACACACACACACACACACACACACACACACACACACACACACACACACACACACAGGCACCCCCCTGGTTTGCATGAACTCATTCTCGGGAACTTAATTAACATACAGTTCCTTAAAGTGAGATAACCCTGCCATAAAACACCATGGGGTCCCCCCCTGCCATAAAACACATGGTTTCATCTCCATTTGGTATCCTGGTCACTTTACATTTCAATGAGGGTCAAGGGTATAAGAGGATCTGCTTGGTAGAGAGAAAAAAAGCTTATAACATCAGAAGCTTATAACATGAAAAGCTTATAACATCAGAAGTTTATAACATCAGGGAGGCTTGTAACATCCGAAGGGCCTTTTGCCACAGATGCTTTTCCATCATCCTATGTCCATGACGCTGACTGTAATCCTGTAAGTTACTTTTGTCTCTATTTTATGTATCTTTTAATTGTGATCTCATATTAAATCCATTTGTTATTCTATTTCTAAATACTCTGTGTCTATGTTTGGTATTGTTATTATGAATAGCTTCTTAAACTAAAAGTGTATAATACGTTAGACACGTTTAAGGGCAACCTCTGACAAGCCAAAAGTAAAGGCTAATACTTGCAAGTTGAAGTAGAACCTCTGACAAGTAAAATAAGGCCTAGGCTTGCACGTTGATAGAAACCTCTGAGCTAACAACATAATGGTTTAACAAAGAAGCTATATGAAAGTCTCTGACGTAGGAACGTCATTTTAATGAAAGCTTCGCTCGAAGCTGCTTAGGAGTAAATATTAGTAGAACACTGAGTGCTAACACTTCTAGCACTAACTAGAAGATTATTCTATTGGAGTCAGATAATCAATTAAATGGAGTCAGATATTTAAATCATATATTAAAACACGCATTAACCTTCGCTGCACCTATTTCCGTCGTTGGTTATAGGAGGGCAGTGGGGTAAGTAATTAACTTTATATATTTAAGCCCTACAGTGTGAAGGAGCTTATAGTGCCTTTCAGTACTGTTCATCAAACTGAGCTACCACTAACATGATTCATAAATAATAACAACACAGAGAGAGAGAGAGAGAGAGAGAGAGAGAGAGAGAGAGAGAGAGAGAGAGACAGACAGACAGACAGACAGACAGACAGATCATTAGGAGGAAGGATGCAGAGCATGTGGGGGAAAAAGAGGACCACCAGTTATAAATAAATAACCAACAAATAAATGTTCTTTTTCATGTTCTTCTTCTACTTATTATTATTATTATTATTATTATTATTATTATTAAAAGGGCCAGTGAAATTTTTTTTTTTTTGGCACCCAAAACTGCCCTCTTGTGGAACGTTGCATTATTTTAGAAAACTGGGAACATACATACAAAACACAGCAATATTATTATATATCCTTATTGTACATTGTTTAGAGATTGTATGAAATTCCAATTTATATATATATATATATATATATATATATATATATATATATATATATATATATATGTTTTAATTATTATATACATTAAAATGGAAATCGGGGGGAAAGAGAGAAACACATAGTGAGACAGTAAAACTCGATTTAAAACTTTCAGCAGCTAAATTACTAAATCAGTGTCAAATATCAATTAAATGACAAAAATAAATAAATAAATAGAAGTTAATGCAGTGCAGTTCAAGCTCACACACACACACACGCGCGCACACACACACACACACACACACACACACACACACACACACACACACACACACACACACTACTGCCAGTGAGGGTTTTTGCACCCAAAACTGCCCTCTTATGGAATATTGCATTATTTTAGGAAAATTGGGAACATAGCAATATTATTATATTGCATTTATACTGTATTATATATCCTTAAAGACTGTATGAAATTCCAATTTATAATATTTTTTTTAAAATTATATACATTAAAATGGAAATCCAGAGGGAAAGAGGAAGAAAGAAATAGTGAGATTAAAAATAGATTAAAAACCTTAAGTCGTCACTTCATCCCCTAAATGTAAAGTGACATTATTATTATTATTATTATTATTATTATTATTATTATTATTATTGTTAGTAGTAGTAGAAGAAGAAGAAATAGAATAGAAGTAGAAGTAGAACAATTAAATAATCACTTCTGTGATGTCAACTTTGCGACCATTGTGACGTCACAGACTCTGGTTATAAAAGGACCGGCTCACGCGCGTCCACTGCATTTTCCGCGACGAGGTCTACTTGGTTTAAGCTCGACTACGGATATTACTCGATTAGTTTTTTTTATCATCATCAGTTGGGGGCTGTTGTCAATCCGGTTGATGGAACACACACACGGTGCCGGTTACGTCTCCACGTCGGAGTCGGAGAGTTCCCATGTCCTGCGCGCGCGCCACATGAACTCGCGGCTGCGCCGGGAGAATAAGGAGCTGAAGAAGCACGTTGAGCGTCTGCAGATATTACTGAATGACGTCCCAGAGTTTGAAGAAGAGAAGCGCACAATGCTGGAGGCTCTCCGTCAGTCCTGCGTGAGAGAGCAGAAAGTGAAGGAGCGCGTGAAAGAGGAGGAGAGGGAGAACGAGTGTCTCGAGGACGCGCTCGCGGATCTGAGATACATCAAGAGAGTTGAAAAGCCTAGGCGATTAAGATTAGAAACTCTCAAGCGAGCGGTGTTCGTAGCGCAGTGTCACGTGGAGGAGGTGCAGCACTGCCTCAGAGAGAGAGATGAGATCATTAGGAGGAGAAATGCAGAGACTGTGGAACTACTAGCCTTACTTGAGGACTGTTCCATACACGTGGAGGAAACCGCAGCGCGGATAGAGGAGGCAGAAAAAGCGGTGCGCGCGACTAGGGAGCGTTTGCACGTGCGTGACAGAGAGGCTTGCGTGATGAAGAGGAAGAAGACTCCTCCAGCCCCAGTGAAAACAGTTCAGAGTGAAGTGAGACAGTCCAGGGTCAAGGACATGCTGGTTACAGTGTGCAGCTTCGCCCTCACACTGCTCTTCCTGCTCTTTATTTTCTCCGTTATACCGGCATTCAGCCGTGATGAAAGCCCGGCCATCCCATGCTCTGAGCTCATCCTGGACAGTGTGAAGGAGCTTATATTGCCTTTCAGTTCTGTTCATCAAACTGAACGACCACTAACACGCTAATTTGATTCTTAAATAATAACACGGGGGGGGGGGGGGGTGGGTGCGGGGAATCATTAGGAGGAAGGATGCAGAAAAGGAAGAGTAAATATCTTTACAGGAAAACAGTTTAGAGCATGTGGAGGAGGAAAAAGAAGACAGCCATCAAAAAGGAAAGAGCAGCCTTTCCAGGCACTGAACTTAGGGCAGAAGGCTGGACCTGATGACCCAAACCAGTGTGATTGAGTGAGTGTCATCAGTGAACAGCAACTGGCTGAGCTCAGAGACCTGAGGTGTGCCAGTGCTCAGTGTGATGGTGCAGGAAGTGTTGCATCCGATCTGAACAGTGTGGCCATTTAGTCAGGAAGTCCAGGATCCAGCTGCAGAGGGATGGAGTAAAGCCCAGCAAGTTTGATTGATTTGGGGCTCTCTTTCTTCCAGGGCCCTGAGCTGTAGCCCTGTGCACTATACTGAACTAACCCTAAGTAAGTAAGTAAATTTTATTGATATAGCACATTTAAGCACAGCAAAGCTGACCAAAGTGCTGAACAGAGTAGAGAAAATATTAAATAAAATCAGAATAAACAACATAGAAGACAGACAAAAAAACAACGCTGAAATTAGATTAGGGAGAAAACATACGTTTTCAGCCTCTTCTTAAAAATGATAATAGAAGGTGCAAGGCAGATAGCCAATGGCAACTGATTCCATAAGCAAGGGGCAGTAACTGAACCATCACCCTTGGTTTTTAAACGAGATCGAGGGACATACAAGAGATACCTACCAGAAGATCTTAAGGATCTGCTGGATGAATGCGGAATGAGAAGATCTTTAAGATAAGAGGGAGCTTGATCGTTAAGAGCTTTAAAAACAAACAACAGAATTTTAAACTGGATCCTTAAATGGACTGGAATCCAATGAAGTGCTGCTAAAACTGGGGTGACATGGTCAAACTTCTTTGCTCTGGTCAACATCCTTGCAGCTGCGTTTTGAACCATCTGGAGGCACACTAACATCAGCTCTAATTAATAACTACTCCCTCACTCACTTTTAGTAAGTGCTTAATCCGGAGCCTATCTCTGGAGGAATACGCTCTGGATGAGAGCTGTGAGGCGACAACATTACCTGCTGAACAACTCTCCCACCTAATGAATGAATGAATGAATGAATGAACGAACAAACAAATAACAAACAAATGAATAATTGAATAAATAAATAAATGTTATTTTCATGTTGTTGTTGTTGTTGTTGTTGTTGTTGTTGTTGTTCTTCTTCTTCTTCTTCTTCTTATTATTATTAAAAGGGCCATTGAGGTTGTTTTTGCACCCAAATTAGCAGTGTCTGCATTTTTGATGGTACTGTTTTATTTCCCAATTTCACCTGGGAAAACACTGCCCTCTTGTGGAATATTATTATAATTTTATGAAAATTGGGAACCTGCATACAAAACAGTAATATAGTACATGCTTTACTGTATACTATATAGCTCTCTCTCTCTCTCTCTCTCTGTCTCTCACACGCACACACATTACATATTGACCAATAATATAAGAATTATTTGGCATATAGACTTACGTTAAATTGCATCTTGTTGCAAAGAGCCGATTACAAATCCAGTTGTAGCTTCATATTTCACCAGTGAATCATAAGTTTCTGAATTATACACAAGCATTCTTATTTAGTTGCTGTTTTTTTTAAAAATAGAATTTAGTTGTACATTAGTTGGATTTATTGATTTAGGTAGCATTTGTTATTCAAGCACCTGACACACAATACAATTGTTGCACATCCCAAAGTAGGCATAGGCATAGACCTCTGAGAGTTTCAGTTTATATAGAGCTCCTCTAAAAAAACAACGACGGTTAAATTACTCTGGATGTGTACACTGGTACATCAGTAAATATTTTGCAAAGATACATGAACATCAAGTTCAGTTATGGCTCGTGTGTATACACAAGTGTAATTTGTAAGGGATGTGCTATTTTATAATTAATAGAACACAAGCAGTAGTGCGTTATCATGAATAATTTGGAGTCTCTGTTTCCTGTTATACTGTGGGGGGCATTTATTTATGTCATTGCCATGTTTTTGCTAGAATTGTATAGAAAAATCAGAAACATTTCTATCGTGATGGGCGTGGTCTCTTCTAGGATGACTCCGCCCCCACTCACGGCGCTCACTGAATGGTTTGATGAGGATGAAAACTGTATAAGTCGTGTTCACCACGACCAATAGTTATTCTATTTTGTTTGTGCATGACTAAAACAAATCGTAGCCTAATTTAAAATACAATGACATACATGCTGTAAATGCATCTTGCAGCACCACACATTTATGTTAATGAACAGGGTCTTTGTTCGTCTCACAAGTTTCTGACTACTCACTCATGTCTGAAAGTAAAAAAACCTCCTTTTTGTTATGAGATCCCAATACTGACGCACACCTCTAGTCTCAACCAGTCCTGTCAACCTTTCTGGCAAGCTTCCTAAAATTAAAATAAAGTGCACCTTCTATTGTACCAATTCTGTATATAAAAGGTGAGTCAAATGAAAACCTTAAAAGTGTGACATAAATTAGCAACCGGAAGAATTTTTGTTTTCGTTTGAAAACTTGCACTGAACGAAATGTAGATTATGTAGAAAAATGACACCTTTGTGACACCTATTTGCAATAAACAATGCGAAATTTCGTTTGACTATCAGGTTCAGTGCTAAACTGTATTTTACTTCAATCTTATCTAATATTGTACTATGCACAAACACATAAACACGCAAATATAAACCTGGACCTCAACTCTGCCTGAACGCCGTGTCAGTGAAATTCAAATCAGTGCTCATATATTCACATCACTGACTAGTGGAACTACAGGACAGAGGATGTTGTCTAAATGTGTCTCTTTAGATTAGGATCAGATTTCGCCTGACAGTGAGGACCCGTCTCATATCATTTACCTCAGAGCATTTCACTCTTTATTCTCCCTCACTCTCTCTCCAGTGCGTGTCGTATCTGTCTTCTACTCAGCACATGTCTCTGATCCTCTAGCTGGCAGTAACCAAGTAACATAAGCTCCACGTCTAGAGAGAGGCTTCCTCCAGCTGCTGTCCTTTCAGCTTGACTAGATGAAAAGGAGCTAAAGATCCTTACGCACACTAGACTGGGGAAATGGATATTACACTGGCTCAGCTCTGACTCTCCACCTGCCCACTTAAGCTTAACACTTAAAATAGCACAGCGATGGACACCATGTGTTGTGCCACAGTAAAAACAAAAACATAATGTCTGCTATAACAACTACCAGATAGTTATAATGCACATATTTTAAAAGTAAAATTGCAGACATTTAAATTATTCTAAAAAAAAAAACAGAAGCATAAATTATCAGAAAGTGTGAGAGGAAGTTTGTTTTCTCAGGTAGAAAAAAAACTACATTTTTTTCCCCCCATAATGCAAAAAAAACCCCCCAACAACCCAATTTTGCAGGAATAAGCCATGATGGAGGGCGCTGTTGGAGGAAAATAATCAATAACACGATGTGTTTTATTCCCCTGATACCACAGCGATTTGCTAATGATACATTTTAAAAATTCATTAAAGAATGTCATGAATTTCTCATTCCAATTTTGACTTCTAAAATTTACTGTAAGAGAACATGTGTTTGCAATAAAATACTGACAGGAAAAGTCTGCGTATTTATCATTTGTTATTCCGACAAATCTGATAAATTCCAAGAGACTTAATACTTTTACAAACCACTGTATATAGAGTTAAAGTTGATATAAAAATGTTCTCATGTTGGTTTTTGTTGACAAATTGACATTCGTTACATTTATTGCATTATCTTTGCCTTTTTTGTTGTTGTATATTTTCTGTCATTTGTGGGTTCTGAATGAATAAAAATCACAGTTTTCTAAATCAAAAATTTCTGTTGTTTTTTGTGTGTGTTTTTGGGTCCAGTGTATTGATATAGTATATAGAGTCCCCTCTGAAAGTATTGGAACAGCAAGACCAATTCTTTTGTTTTTAATATACACTGAAGACATTTGGGTTTGAGACCAGAAGATGAATATGAGACGATAGATCGGAACGTTAGCTTTAATCTCCTGATATTTACATCTAGGTGTGTAAAACAGCTTAGAACATAACACGGATTTTTGAGCGGACAGGTGTTGCCCGGGTGTGCCCTGTTGGATTGATTTAAATAACGAATAGCCCTGATTGTCTACTCTTGGACTGAGCCCTGGGTTTCACCTGTGAAGACTGCATTTGTTGTTAAAAAGGATAAACCGTCATGAAGATCAGAGAGCTGTCTTTAGGAGAAAAGCAAGCCATTCTGAAGCTGAGAAAAGAGGGGAAAATTGCACAATCATTGGACATAGCCAGTACAACAATTTGGAATGTCCTGAAAAAGAAGGAATCCACTGGTGTACTAACAACCAGACATCAAACAGGTCGGCCAAGGAAAACAACAGGTATTACAATCTACTGTTTGAAGAAGACTTTGAGAGCAGAAATATAGAGGCCATACCACATGATGCAAACCACTCATCAGCAGTAATAATCGGAAAGCCAGATTGGAATTCACAAAGAAACACAGAGATGAGCCACAAACGCTCTGAAACCAAGATTAACCTGTCCCAAAGTGATGGAAAGACCCAGAGAAAGAAAAGACCTGTTCAAGAGCCAAAACATAGAAGCTCATCGGTCAAGCACGGTGGAGGTAGTGTCATGGCGTGGGTTTGCATGGCTGCTTCTGGAACAGGCTCACTAATCTTTATTGATGATGTAACTCATGATGGTAGCAGCAGAATGAATTCAGAAGTTTAGAGGAACATTTTGTCTGCCAATTTACAGAAAAATGCATCCAATCTAATTGGGAGGAACTTCATCATGCAGCAAGACAATGATTCAAAACAAACTGCCAACTAAACAGAGGACTTTATTCCGGGGTGAAAAATGGAAGGTTTTAGACTGGCCAAGTCAATCACCAGACCTTAACCCAGTTGAGCAGCATTTCACCTCCTGAAGAGGAGACTGAAGGGAGAAACCCCCCCAAAAACAAATAACAACTGAAAGAAGCTGAAGTACAAGCCTGGAAAAGCAACACAAAAGAAGAAAACAACAATTTGGTGATGTCAGTGAGCCGCAGGCTTGATGTAGTTATTGCAATACTCTAAGACTATCAGTTCCAATACTTTTCTGTAGGACATACTCAAACTTAATTTTCTTTTCACCTGAAAGTGTATGAGGAGAAATTTGTCTACTAGAGTCAAAAACAGGTTAATGATGTTTTTGAAGACAGAGAAACAACTTATTATACCACAGTATTGTAAAAAAAACAAAAACAAAAAAACGAACAAACAAAAAAACCCTTATCTTGTGTGAGTACACAAAACTACACCATTGGAGGTAATTTAAATGAAAACACAACCAGAGATATAGATCATTTTGAAATAAGTGGCGATCCATTTGACTATTGATGCTGATTTGATGTTCTCTTGTGTTTGCACACATACTACACTGTTACAAACACACACACACACACACACACACACACACACACACACACACACACACACACACACACAAAGTGACCTCTGATGCTACTTCCTCTTCACAGCTGCTGCCTCTGCTGATCGATATTGTACAATGCCGACAGGCAGAAAAGTCCAAATCAGAGCTGTAACTATGGTAACTGTCAGTAACTTTCAGATCTGCTCATCAGTGGAGGCTCAAACACTGGATTGGTGCAAGGGAATGGCTGACCCACTTAATCCAGAGCATCCAATAGTGATAGCGCTGTTTGGTGACCATCACACCTCCAGCCAGGGCAAAAACAACAAGAGTTTGTCTGAAAGAAGTAAGAGATTGCATGAAAGACAGAGGAATGATGGGTGTATTTGGACCTGGACTCTGTTCACACGTCTACCTGTTGTTCCTGCTGATGGCCATGTGGCACTACATCAGGCCACTGTGCGGAGGTAAGAGGACCCTACCAGTACCTGTGTGGCATTTCCTCAGTCAAAGAAAAGGAGCGTGGAGAAGTCAGACCACTACAAGGATTTGAATAGATTATTTTTTCAGTCCTTCTAACGGTTCTTCCCTTTTTCTGTCTTACTTGCCTAAATTACTTACTTAAAGCTGGGGTTCGCAAAAATGTAGCACATTTTGTTCATATATCAAGAAATGTGTATAATAATAGTTTGCCTATTTATTAAAGCTCTAGAGCTTTCTATTCCTGAACTTTCCACCATGGAACAAATTATTTATTAAAATTGTTATTAGATTCCAGTTGATTTATAGACCTGTTTGTTTTTGCGGTATTAAGGTTTTAAATAACAAGTCAAACATGGTTAATAACTACTGTAAGTGCTCAATAAAACATAACAGCTTTAATAATAGCTGCTTGTGTTTTCCACGACTGTAACAAAAGTAACAAAATAAAAACAACAACCTTAATAGAAAGAATATACAGTACATGAATATGCAATTTCTAAAACTTCCGCCATGTCCACCTGCTATCGTAAATAGCCTAATATCACTTACATTAACTGCTACCATCTGTTACAAGTTGATACAAACAGATTTCAGCATCGACGTCTCAATTTGCGTTATATTCTTATAGCTTTTTTTTTGTGTGTGTTAACATTAGCCTATCAAACCTATCAAAACCTATACACCGTAACACCCACAAATTATCTACCCTACTGTAACAGCAATTAGTTTTTTAATATTTAATAGGAACCAGAAAATTCATAATGGAAACCTACAGTAGTGTAATGGAAAACATTAAGCTATTTTCCCACTAATTGTACATTATGTTAGAGGTTCTCATACTCTTTACATTCAGGGACCCCTTTAATTGTTAAAATAAATAAATAAATAAAATAAATAATTATATATATTTTTTAAAAAGACCCCCTTAGTACAGTTTTACAGATGAACCTCAATATCTGAGCCAGATCGTTTTTATTATTTCCGAACTTTCCTCCCATTTTCATTAAAATGACATTGGAATCCAGTTGATGTTATTGATAGTTATTTATTTCCCCACTCACCATTTTCCAGTGATGTTCAACATCGTATTAATGAGAAACCCAGCACAGAAGTAGTGGAGATGTTGGTGCAGACGCTGGACTCAAAGTCCCAGAATGCCATGCAACTATATGGCACAGCTGCGCTGAGTTACGGCAGAGACTCAACTCAGCTACATCTACAAGATGACGAGCGGGATGGCATTGCTGGTGGTATTAGCATGAAAGTTGAAGCTTTGGAAGCTGATCTGTTTGAGCAGAGTGTACAGATGAGGAGGTGAAAGAGCTGGACAGAGTAAAAGACTAAAGCGCTGCTGCATTGCTCTCTTTAGATAGAGATTAGCGAGGGCTCAATCTCACTGCACCACTGTTGGGAGGTAGTTGAATGGCACTGTGCGTAAACTTTTAACTGAAGTGGCAATAGTCAGTGAAGCCACTGAGCGACCATTGCTGCTCTTACCATATGCAATGCGTAGTGTGTATGTGTGTGTGTGTGTGTGTATGTGTGTGTCTATGATACTAAAGCAGAATATTTTCCTTTCATTTTTTTTATAGAAATATCGAAAGTTATAGACTTTTTTTTTTTTTTTTTACTTGTTTCAGTAAACTTTATGTGAAGTGCGAAATGTACGTTTATTTAATCCTGTTTGCCTTCTGCTGCTGCTGATTAGTTTATGATTCACTTTATAGGTCATGATCATGTGGTTATTTCATGATCATGTGGTTATTTATAACAGGCGAATGGTAACCAGGACACACGTAGGTTTGTTCACATGAGTGTGGTACCACACACACACACACACACACACATGCAAATGCACCACAGACAGAGCCAATTTCTATTAACACACCCCAGTGCACAAATTCGAAACTTCATGCACAGCACAGAGAAATCAATCTAGACAGCCCGAAGGGTGTTCACTCAAGTGTCTAATTTTAACAATGAAAATCAGGAAGGGCATACAGGATTCACATTACAAACCACATCGAAAAGCTTGTGCATGTGACACACTCAACATTCATTATGTCTTAGACGATTTAATTATATTGTTGTGATTGTCATAATTATGTTAACCTCTTATGCTCTTTTGCTTTAGATTACAAGCTTATTATCCATCAAATAATACAAAACAATTACACTAACAACAATTTGGATTTAAATACAGCATATCTGATTAAGAAAAACAAAGCAAATTACATTTGGTGCAACCTCCGTAATATAATCTCTTTACATAGATTAAAGTATAAATGCTGTACACGGTAACATAATACATCATCTGTACTGAAAGATCTAGTGTTCTCTATGGCAATATTAAACCTAGCATCACTAATGTTAGCTAACGTAACTAGCCAGCTAGCTAACCACTAGTATTTGTCACAGGTGGACACGAGCAAGTATCAAACTCTTGATTTGCATTGTCATGTTCTTAGTGATTTCTTTTTTATTTAACAGTAGTCAAATCTGTCAAAAAAACATTTTTTATTTTCTTCATCACTAATGTTATCTTAGCTACTAGTAAATTAGCTCGCATTTGTTGTAGACATGAGCATGAGATTATTTACTGGAAGGCTAGCTAAATTAGTTGACAATCTTATTTACATTCTCTAACTATAGTATTTTGTACTTTGCATGTTTTCGAATAGCAGTATTAACCTTGAGTCCTGGAGAGCTGTAGCTCTATATACAGTCGGGTCCATAAGTATTCGGACAGTGACACAATTTTCGCAATTTTGCCTCTGTACACCACCACAATGGATTTGAAATGACGCGATCAAGATGTGATTGAAGTGTAGACTTACTCCAGGCATTTTGGTGTTGCTGAGCTTGCCAGTGCATTCCTTCTTTTTAAGAATGTACCAAATTGTTGATTTGGCCACTCCAGAAGTTTCTGCTGTCTGTCTGATAGGTCTGCTGTTGTTTTTTTTTTTTCAGCCTAATGATGGCCTCCTTCAATTGCATCGGCACCTCTTTGGACCGCATGTTGAGAGTTCCCATGTACAGCTACCAAATGCAAATTCAATGCTTAGAATCAACCCCAGACCTTTTATCTCCTTAATTTGTCATGAAATAACGAGGAAACAGGCCACGCCTGGCCATGAAACCGCTTATCAGTCAATTGTCCAATTACTTTTGATGGAGGGACTCTGTAAAAAAAAATGGCTGAAATTAATAAATGGTTAATGCAATATTTTTGTTAAACCTCTTGAATTAAAGCTGAAAGTCTACACTTCGATCACGTCTTGATTGCTTCATTTCAAATCCATTGTGGTGGTGCACAGAGGCGGAATGATGAAAATTCGGTCACTGTCCAAATACTTATAGACCTGACTGTATGACATACCTTACAATTTTTTGTTCATACATCCATTCATTAATTCATCTTCAGTAAAAACTTGATCCTAGCCAGGGTGTCAGGCGCAAAGTGGGAATACACCCTGGATGGGATGCCGTTCCATCAAATATTGCTGTCTGGTTCCCACTTAAATGACTTTTGTGGACACCATGGGCTGACTTAAATCCAAACGTTATTTATATATTTACACGGGGAGAGTTATACGTATTTAGAGATGGATTGTGCATAGTCTAAATCCAATGTCAGAATTGGACATAACTGAGAAATGCCTCTGCTTTAGACTAACTCCACCCAGTGTTGCGTATCTCTTGTGTAACTTCTAAATAGTGTTTAATTCTGTAGTTATGTCTGTGGTCTGAATAAAGATGTGCACAATTTTGGAATTAAATCCTCTGAATACGACCCCATAATTGTGGCTGGGTCAATAATCGAAGGACGACCTCTGATAGAATACTCACCTGCGAAGAGATGATAGCCAGTCTGGTAACAAGCACATTTACATTCACTTTCACATTCACGGTTAAACAAGAGTTTCCAAGTGATTCAGTAAACTTGTTTATTTCTGTTTTTAAAATATTTCTCTAGTGAAATGGGAGCATAACGCCCCATTGTTTTTTTTATTTTCTTCATTCCTCATCTGTTCATCTCACACTGTTCACGATCTATATTTTTAATCCGTCTAGTATTTCTTGCTGGTTGGCTGGAAGAGGTTACTCTAAATACGAGTGAATACTTTTTGTCTAATCCTAATAACAAACACTTTATTGACTCTTAGTACACCCTGTATGCATTATGTATCATGCATTACCCATAGTGCTCTTCATTATTCGCTTTATTTATTCAATATTATTGAGGAACAGGAATTAGTGGTCAGGTCAGCTTTTTGGACCTGTACTATTCAGTATAGTTCAACAGATACAGACTCTCCATATCTCTCTGTATCCGATGCAGGTCTGTTGAGGTTGGATGAAGAAGTGGACAACAGCGTCTCCGTGATCAGTCATCCTGAGCGTTTAAAGGCGCAGCTGGAGGCTCTACTGCTGCATGGGAACAACAGCGATGTGTCTCTGCGTGTGGAGACGACAGATGGGGATGAGGTGAAGGTGATCCAAGCCCACAAGCTCATGCTGTCTCTGCAAAGCCGCACCTTCCGGAAGCTGCTTGAGAAGAGGAACAGCAGCACGCTGGTGCTGAGAGAGAGTCCAGAGTGCATCGCCGTTTTCGAGAAGTTTATCAGGTCAAGGGAATTTTTTTTATTAACTGAGATTAGAGGACAAAGAAAATGTTTACTGTTTTACATAGATTAGGAGTGTCTATCTTTGGTCATGGAGGGCCTTACAAAGCTTCGTGGCCTTGGTTGATTCATGTGTGTTAAAGAAGGTATGATGCTAAATTAAAGGATGAGAATCTGGCATGCCTTTATTTGTCACATATACATTACAGCACAGTGAAATTCTTTTTTCATATATCCCAGCTTGTTAGGAAGCTGGGGTCAGAGCGCAGGGTCAACCATGATATGACACCCCTGTGGCAGAGAGGGTTAAAGGCCTTGCTCAAAGGCCCAAAATTGGCAGCTTGGCGATGCTGGTGCTTGGACCCCCCGAGCCACTAGTACCTTAGTAAAGTAACTTAGATTAGATTTATTAGGTTTATGTTTGATTACAAAGTTATTCAGTCAATCAGTTTTGTTCATTTGTTCCATTCAGGCTATTTAAAAAAAAAAAAAAAACAAACAAAAAAAACATTCTGTTTTACCTGAATAGAGTAGAACAGGGAATAGAAATATACATTGACTACATTTCGGTTTGAGGTTAGCCCACCCACGCACATGAGTTTTCCTAGTGGGAATGAGCTAAATGTCCCTAACAACATTAAAACGGTCAGATATTCCTACATTTGGTCCCCACCGAGATATAAAAACAAGATATAAAAACATACAAAAAAGATAGTAAGTTCCGCTAAGATCCAGTGACATCTACGATCCATTTTACGTGGTGAAGGTGTTATGACACGTCTTAAAGCCCTCGATGGTTCACATGACATGGCAATAGAAGCTGGCGGAGTCGGTTCGGCTCCTCTGAACTCTGATATTTGTATTGTATTTACAACTGAAAAAGTGTGATTGGTGCATTCCTGTTCCACAGTCTTAACACAGTGTTGTATCTCGGCAGGTATTTGTATTGTGGTGAACTGTATTTGCGTTTGGATGAAACCACCGCTCTGCATGAGCTTGCCTCCAAATACAGTGTCTCAGTTCTCCAGCATGGCCTGACTGAATACATGATCCAGAATCTGGCCAGTGCTTCTCTGAGTGGTCAGGTGGTGCGCTGGTACGAGTATGCATCCGCCGAGGGCGATGCCGGCCTTCGTGCCAGCTGCCTGCAGTTCCTGTTGCGGAACGTGACGTCGGTGTTGCGGAGCTCGCAATGGCCATCGGTCAGCTCCCAACTGCTGATGGCGCTGCTGCAGCGCTCTGATCTGGTGCTGCACAGCGAGCTCGAGCTGTTTAAGGCCGTCGAGACCTGGCTGATGCACAACGAGCCAGACAACCTGACAGTGGAAAATGTATTGCGTGCAGTGCGTTACCCGATGATCCCACCACATGAGCTGTTCCGCTTGCAGCGTGAGTCGCGGGTGCTCTTGCGCTACTACGAGTCAGTGCGTGATCTTCTGTACATGGCCTACCAGTTCCATGCAGCACCCCCACCACAGCTTGCCAAGTTTTTTGATGTGAACTGCAGCCTGTTCATCCCACGCAACTACCTCGCACCAGCATGGGGCAGCGCGTGGCTCATTAACAACCCAGCACGTGACGACCGCACGGCTACCTTCCACACACAGCTGGGCCCGAGTGCCCATGACTCCAACAAACGTGTGATTTGGAATGCACTGTTCTCACCACGCTCACGTTCTGATGGCAACCCACGTATCGCAATCACGCCTGCCTCCTCCAGCCCTGACTTCGCCGGGGTCATCTTCCAGAAGACGGTGATCGTGTGCGCACGGCATCAGGGCCTTCTGGTGGTACGCCGTGTGTACAACTTCCACCAAAGCACAGAAGAGAATGGCGACTTCCTGACTGACAGCGACCTACATGAGAGCTCTTCTGAGTATTTGGTGGATGGCTGGCTGCACCTGCACGTTATCATCAAACCAGTCTATCAGACACTTATCTCCACAAAAATAAAATAAAAATGGTTTCCTATTAAAAAAAAAAATACAAGCGATGGAATGATTTACATGTTTTCTTGTACACGTTTTCCCATGATAATTAATTCATTTTAATTTTCTCATGATCACAATTTATTTAGGTTATAATCAGCAAGTAAGAATTGCTGTTTCTCTTGAGATCCCTGAGCAAATTTGTAAAGGTCTTAGGACAGTTAAACATTATTTTCCTGAGAAAATTACATCATAAATCTGAGATAATTAAATGTTTTCATGAAACATAATAAACTGAATGTACTGTAGATTGGCCTGTTGAGGTTTTTACTCAACAGAGCAACAGAGCAAACCACTATTGTTTTTCATGCCATGACAAAATATATTGATTAATTCATTAAATAATGTTTCTAAATGTACAAATACAACATTTCTGAGCATTAGCATTGAAAACAATAGAATAGACTGTGACAGATTTACAATTTTGGGGACATGATTAATGTACCTTATATGTATAAATGTACCAACATAAACGTTTTTGTTTTTTTTTCCCAGGAGAAACACCATCAGCTATTTCACGTAGCAAAAAAATAATATGAGCAATGTATATTTAAACACAAAATACTACAGAGTTTACTTACCACTATTTTACACTCTGCTACTCTCCATTCACTTCAATATGCATTTGCAACTTGTCAGTTATCACCACAGAGTACAACTTCTGATGTAAATCTGCAGGAATCTGAGGGAAAGTATCAACAATTTGTTGTTTAAATGCTCACTTAGGCAGGTCTTTAAATACCCCGTTGGAAAATCCCTGAAGAACAAGATCTGGTGATATGGCAGTAATTCATATGGATGATGTACGGGTTTAACACTCCTGATGCAGTAGTGTTAAGTATGGGCATTATCCACTTCAGAATTATTTATTGTTAAAAAAAAACAAAAAACAGTTTATATGTGAAAATCTGTAACTTCACTATTCTTCTGCTTTTTTTGTTTACTTCCTAATAAAATAAAGCCAGTGAGAACTGAACTTCTGCTTCATAATTTACTTAGCATCATGTGTAGGTGTCATATATGTAATTATATACTGTACATGTTAAATTTAAAACAGACACCTGCTGGAGACTTTTGGTTTACCTTAGAACATGAAGCGCTAACAAATATGGTGCCGTTTTATGGCTGAGATAAGTGATATGGAAGGTGCCAGCAGGTGTAATGTTGTCAACCTTCCATTTCCATGTTTTGTTTTCTGTAATAACTTAAAACACATCAAACAAACTTCATCTTTCCTTGTTCCTAGAGTGAAAACCACTGTGAGAGTGCCATAATGGAAGTGACATAAGAAACTTTGCTAGCTCATAATAAATGTACTGGGGGGAAAATATCCAACTGAATGATGAAACCACTCATCTACTGAACTCCTAATCATCCTGTCATATTAATATTATAGTATTATTTGAGATGGATACAGTAGATGAATTAATGGGTGGATGATTAAATGGATGGATGGATGGATTGACTGTTGAATGAACAGATAGATGGCTTGATAGAAGGATGGATGAACGAATGGATGAATGGATCAATGAACGGATGGATGGATGGTTGGATGTTAAATAAATGGATGAATGGATGGATGGATGGTTGATTGTACAGCTTATGATTGGATGCTTCACCTACAGATTGTCTGAAAGTATATATTGTACACTTGGGCTAACTGGTCATGGCCTCTTCTTTTGAAAGTAGGTGGTTCTTGACCACATTTATGTCTGGCTGGCTGGATGGATGGATGGATGGTTGGATGATTGGATGTATGAGTAGTTGGATGGATGAATGAACTGATGCATAGATTGATGGATTGATATGGATGGATGAAATACTGGATGGTTGGATGGAAGGATGTATGAATGGATGGATGGATGAAAGACCAGACTGATGGATGGATGGATGGATGGACAAATTGAGGGATGGATAGATGTATGGACACACTGTCTGATATATATATATATATATATATATATATATATATATATTGTACACTTGGCTTTGGTAAAAGTAGGTGTTTTTTTTTACTACTGAACTCACAATAATACTTTCATATTAATATTATAGTATTATTCGGATGGATATAGTAGATGAATAGATGGATAATTAAATTGATGGATGGATGGATAGATCATTAGTTGGATGGATGGATGAAATAATGCATGGATTGATGGATTGATATGGATGGATGAATGGATGGATAGATAAATTGATAGCAGACTGGATGATCGGATAGATGGATGATTGGATGGATGGATGCATCACCCACACACTGTCTGATATATATTGTACACTTGGCTTTGGTGAAAGTAGATGGTTTTTGACCACATTTAATTTCAAAAAGTACCCAACACTCTAGCAATAACTAGAACACAGGATTGGACAAATAGACACATAGATGCTCAATTTTTTATCCATCCATACATCCATACATCCACAGGTCAGAATGACACCATTTCGCAGGTCAGAATGATGTCATTTTCGACACTGGTACATTTGACATATGAAATGGAAAAACAATATGGACGCATCCATGTTTGTCATCAAACAGCAATCTGTTTAGTCAGCGCTATAGGTTTAACAAGCAAATATATGTCTGTATCTTGGTTGATCTAAAGCAAATACTTGTACAGCATGACTCATTTAAAATTAAAGAAGCGCTGCTTTGTTTACTTCCAATGCTTTGAGAAGCCATGTTGATTTGAAGTCACTCTGCAAACTGGGAAGGAACTCGTAGATCTGAAGATTACCCCTAGATGAAAAGTAGGAATTTTGAGTTGAGGAGGCATTTTTTTTCCGACTTTTCCTGGTTGGAGGTTGGGAATTACAAGTTGCGACCTCTAGTTGAACGCATTATACGTATACACAGGATATTTGTTTGAATTTCTATCCAACTCTTGACACTCCCATTTGCTCTGCTGTAGCCTTGAACTTATGAACTCCTGCTCAGGCCTATCCAGGACATTTTCCACTCAATCACAATAAGCATAAAGAAATTGGCATGGTTTGTGGAATTTGGGATGTTTTCACCTGGCTTAATTTCAAAGTCTGCTTTTAGTTTGGCTTTTAGAGGCATTTTGGAAACAAGTGCTCTGGACTAATGGAGTAAAAATGGATCTCTTTGGCCACAATCACTAGAGGTACTGTATGTTTGGAGAAAAAGGAGCAGCCTTGGATGAAAAGAACACCTTGCCAAAATGTTAAGCATGGGAGTGGATCTATTATGCTTTGGGGTTATGTGACAGCCAGTAGCCACAGGAAACATTGCACTGGTAGATGGAAGAATTGATTCCAGCAAATATCAGCAAATTCTGAAAGGAAATGTGACCCTAGCAGTCAGGAAAATAAAGCTGAAAAGAGATTGGCTTATACAACAATGCAATGATCCAAAACATACCTCAGAATCCACCATGAACTACTTCAAGAAATGCAAGCTGAAGCTATTGGAATAGCGCTCACAATACCCTGGCTTGAACCTCATTGAAAATATGTAGGGAGAGCTTAAACATGCTGTGCATGCAAGTAGATCAACTCCTAGCTGGCTACAAAAAAATCCATCAAATATAAAGATACTGTGCATGAACATCTGCAAATTATTTAAAAAAAAAAAATAGTTCACTGCAGAGTTTATATATACACCGTATGGCCAAAACTTTGTGCACACCTCACCATCACATTCATGTGTGCTTGTTGAACACTTCATTCCAGATTTAGTCCCCCTTTGCTGTTATAATAACATCCACTCTTCTGGGAAGGCTGTCCACTACATTTTGGAGCGTGGCTGTGGGGATTTGGGTTAATTCAGCTACAAGAGCATTAGTGAGGTCAGGGGTGCAGTCAACGTTCCAGTTCATCCCAAAGGTGTTCAGTGAGGTTGGGGTTGAGGTCAGGGGTCTGTGCAGGACGCTCGGGTTCTTCCACTCCAACCTTGGCAAACCATGTCTTCATGGAGATCACTTTGTGCACAGGGGCATCGTCCTACTTGAAGAGGTTTGCGCCTCTTAGCTCCAGCGAAGGGAAATTGTAATGCTACAGCATACAAAGACATTCTATACAGTTGTGTGCTTCCAACTTTGTGGCAACAGTCTGTGGAAGAACCACATATGGGTGTGATGGTCCGGTGTCCACATACTTTTGCATACAGCATGATAAAATGCACAATCGATTTTGTCTCTGCTGAATAAAACAATAGAAACCCTTGTAGAATTTGTAATGGTTTTAATGGTTATTGCATTGGAAACTGTAATGGTCCCTGTGGGTCTCTACTGGTAATTTGTTGCCTACTTTTGGTGGCATGTTATGTCTAGTGGATACCATTAAGGACCACTAATGATAATGGTTTTAATGGTTAGCTGATGGTTTGTAATGGTATTTGTAGTGGAAACCGTTAGAATTTCTGTGATGGTTCATATTGGGGTTTTTTTTCAGCAGGGGTGTGTTTATAATAGGTGTTTGTCGGCTATAGGAAGGTTCTAACACAAAAAACAAACTAGACTGTCACAGTTGGCACACTACACCTTATATAAGTGAGGATATAATATGAGGAGCGTAGGCAGCCAATTGGAACTCAGCCATTTGGGGCGTGGTCATTTTTTCAACGATCATTTCGCGCGGACTACAATTCCCATGAAACCTTGCGCGAATTTACCGGAAGAAAAGAGTTCGCCTTATTCGGCATTACATAAAAATAAAACTCCAGTTCCCGTGAAGCCTTGCGCCGGTTTCCTCGGAAAATCGCGCCTCTGTAACGCGCCACACGAAACAGTAAACTACGATTCCCATGAAGCCTTACGCTTATTATTATTATTTTTTTTTTTTCAAAACCGGAAGAACGCGTTCTCACAAGGGGGCTCACACTTGATCCAAGTTAGGAGCCGTGAGCTCAGCTGCTGCTAGCTAGCCTCGGGCCCATCATGTAGCTCAGTGCCGCCGAGCCTATTTCCTCCCCTGTTTATTTTTTTTTGCAGAGCGGTTACAGAAATTCACGTTTTCCTTCAAGAGCTGCAGCTCGTGCATTGAACCTCGCGCTCGCGGGACCGACACGAGCCGACTTCAGGCCGAAAGCGCACGAGTGCATGAGGATCACGGCTTATATTTCTGCACCTTTTGTTGCAAAGAAAAAAAAAAGAGTGCGAGCGAGCGCGCGAGAGGAGAGAGGGAGAGAGAGAGAGTCCTCCATACCGCCGAAGAAGAAGCACGAGAGAGAGAGGGGGGAGAGCGAGAACGAGAGTGAGTGAGTGAGAGAGAGAGAGCGAGAGAGAGAGAGAGAGATGGAGGGAGGGAGCGAGAACGAACGCAAAGTCTTTTGTGCTTCCCCTCCCCCCCACCGGAGCAAAGGGGAAATGTCCGTGTCCAAAGGAGGAGGTGAGTGCCTTTAAAAGCGAACCGTGCAAAGAAAAAAAAAAAAGCAAAATATAACAACCTCGCTATTGCACACACTTTTGCATGTTTTGCGCCATGCACGTTTTTTGTTACTAATGCATCTCAAAGTTGTAAGTGTTTTAAAAAGGGTCAGTTGCGTTTCCTGTTTTAAGATCTGCCTTTTTTTTCTGCAGAGTTTCCTGGTAAGACAAACGCTCTCCTGGGCTTGCTCGTGTTAAGTAACCTTAGCAAAGCGGTTGTGCATTCTTCTTCGAGCAGCATTGTTGTTGTTTTAAATATATTTTTTTAAATCATTTTTTTTAAAAACAAATCTTGCTTTGCAATACAACGGATTGTGCATCGACGGCGCGAGTTAGTTACACATATAGCTTCTATTATATGTATTTATATATCTGTGTACATTTTCCATGGGTCGATTTTTCGCTTTTGCAATGGCTGCATGTTATGCAGGAGAGCGTGCACGCGATTAATTTGTAAAGATTGCATGCAAAATGCATGGAAATAACGCGTTAATGAACTTTAAATGCTTACTGCAAACAACGCACAGGGAGATAGTGGACGGGGGGTGGGGTGGAGTTTTGGTGGGGGGGGGGGGAAGGGTCGCAAACTGTAATATGTGTTAAATAGTTGCATGGCATAACCGAGCAAGGTAAAGCAAGCAGAGGTAGAAAAATGACGCTGGAGTTTAGACGATTTTATGAGTTGCCAGTTTTGTTGTGACTGTGCGTAATGGAAAATGATTGGGACGCCCTGAGCTTTGGCCCAGTAGCAGGCTGTTGCATAGGCAGACCTTGCAAAAAAAAAAAAAAATTCTAAATATAGTGTTGCTACTCAGAACATATTCAAGGAGAAATGCAAAAAAAAAAAAAAAAAGTTCAGCTTTTTTTCCAAGGAAGAAGCCATGAATCTCTTTTGCAAGATTTCTACAACTTGATTGTGACCTGAAGGCGCTCTTGCACCTCAATGCATGCTCTATCCCTCCCCCGATTTAAAAAACCTTGGGTTTACCAGCTTGTACGTTTCTAAAACATGGCCTCTGATGTAGGTCAGATGTCTGATCCTGCAGCAGTGGAGCTTAAAAGATTGCAGCCCCAGAGCATAAGTCAGTGTTCACATAGTAGAAGGCGTTGTGCAAGAATGTGGGGGCCCTGCCATGATGTTTTCCATATCGGAAGAGGAGTGGTTGTGTTAATGCGTAACTGGGACACACCTGGCTCCATGGTCTTAAGATTTGGTTTGAGTCGTGGCCCCAGCAACGTGCACGCAAACACACTCCTCTACCTGCACACGGACAGTTTGGGAGTGTCCAGGAAGTGGATTGTGGGAAGGCAGGGCTGTAATGCTTTGTTCAAGTGTTCCTTAGAAGCTTCTGTTTTCCAGTTGCTGTGTCATCATCATTGTATGAGCACTTTTTTTTTTTTTTTTTTTTCCCCTGCAAAAATTATGGTTGTAAATCTGCAGGTTGTCTGAGGAGGCTGCTTAAATAAGCACCAGTTACATAAAATAAATAAATAAATACATATACCGTGGAAACGTGGAATACTAGTCCATTGTAACTTGGTTATGATTGATTTTAAAAGCAATTTTTTTTTTTTGGGTAACAATTTTTTTTTTTTTTTTAAACAATTTTTTTTCAGTGCTAACATGGTTAATATTCTTGCACACTGCTGTGTTGCATCTTGTAAGATATCTGCAAAAAAAGTAGACATTTTTGTCCCCCCCCATGGCTAAAACATAAATCGATTCTCGACATTCTCAGCTAGTGTTTAGGTTATGTTGTCGATGCAACTAAATACCGATAATCATGCAAGCGTTTCTGAGAACCATGATTTTCCGCAGAATTTCTGAAGATGGTACTTTGAGTTTATACAATCGTTCTCCATCAGTCAGAGCAGACATCAAGCAGTTGCATGTACTGACTGTGCCGTTTACCTGGAAATGCAGGATTTTCATACAGAAACTGGAACCAGTTTGAATATCTTTAGGTGTGACTCTTAAAGAAGTGGATTTTTAAAGAAACAAAACAAAAAAAAAAAAAAGCAACTGATTTCAACCTAAAGCATATGGTGCATTTCAGCTTAATTGGTTGGCGTGTTATTTAGATTTAACCTTGTACCTGATGTAGATCACATGCTTTTCGTAGTTCCTGTCAGCCACATAGACGTTTCACTTGCTTTCACATTTGGAATGATTCTGATCCTCTGCTTTAGTTTTCATTCTTGTCTTTTCCTTTTTTTTTTTTTTTTTTTTTTTTCCTTTTTTTTTTTTTTTTGGTTCCCTTAATTTTTGACCCTGAACATTTAAAGTTAAAGTCTTCTCCAGTTTCAGTTAGCGTTAACATGAAATAATTTCAAATCCCACTCCAAGAGGCACTCTGTGACGTTTGTTCTATGCAAGACGTGCAATGTTGGGACATGTTTTGGTTCGAGTGGCAGGAAGTTACACAAATGAAATGAAACTCCCTTCCAAAATGGATCGTCACGCTTTAAAGTGTTCACATGTGCAGAGAAAGAATGATAAGTTATTAAAAATCGAAGCGTTTTGCCATTTTCTTTATTCTACTGAACAAATCAAAGAGAGATTAAGGTTGAAAAAAGCGTTCTGATTGTTGTTGTTATGCACATGGCTTGAAAAAATCGGCCTAATTTGCATGCATTCAGTCTTGAGTTAGGATTTAATGCAAGTTGATCGCCGATGACCTGTGCGCATAATGTTGCAGACGTGCTGAAACCGGTTCCAAATGAGCACATCGAACACAAAAAAAACAAACAAACAAACAAAAAAAAAACCAAGTTGCTGACAGGCCTAGGACAACTTGAGCAGCACAAAATAACTTGCAGAACATATTGATTAGTTTATAAGCCTGTGTTTGCCGTGAGTAGTGATTTGTTTGAAGGGGCCTGAGGTCATGTGAAAAAATAAGTACACCTTATGGAATTTGTTGGCCTTTTTGACTTGTTTGGACGAGCAAACATTTGATCATTTTTGAAACAGTGCCTATTAATGCAGTTGATATTCTTGAACAAAACCACAAGGAAAGTTAGCTTTTTTTTCAATCATTTATTCAACAGAAATATCAATAGATGTGATATTCTTCTGTGGGGAAAAAAGTATAATAATGTAAGTACAGCCTTGGCATAATTGTCCACCAGGCTTGCTGGAATTTTTGACCACTATTCTATGCAATATTCTTTCAGTTGCAAGATGTTTGAGGGTTTTCTTGCATGTACTGACTGTTTCAAATCCCCTGCACAACATTTTAATGGGATTCAAATCCGGGCTTTGACTAGGCCATTCCATGATTCCATTTCTTCTTTTTGAGCCATTCCTTGGTGGATTTGCTAGTGTGCTTAGGATCCTTATCCTGCTGAAAGGTCTACTTTCAGTTCAACTTAAGCTTTTTGGACAGATGGCCTCACATTATCTTCAGGCACTCTTTGATATGATGCAGAATTCATAGTTGAATCAATGGATGCAAGCTGTCCAGTCCCTAAGGCAGTGAAGCAACCCCAAACCATAACATTTCCACCACCGTGCTTCACAGTTGGTATGAGGTGCTTCTCCTGAAAAGCTGTCTTTGGTCTGCGCCAAACATGTCCGCTGTTACTGTGGCCAAACAACTATTTTTTTTATTTTTTTTTATTCGTCTGTCCAGAGCACATTATTCCAAAAGGCCTGGTCTTTGCCTTTATGCTCACTGGCAAACTGCCTCCCATGCAGGTCACATTTGTGCAATCTCTTTCTGATTGTAGAAGCATGCACTTTGACACAAACCGTTGCAAGACTTCCTTACATCCTGTGATGAAATTTTGGGGTTCTTGGAGACTTCTTTTTGCTTCAGACTGCTTCCTGCCGTTGGGCTGAATTTGCTGGGACGGCCAGTCTTGGACAAATCGGCAGTCATTTGAAATCTGTGCCATTTGTAGATTATTTTCCTTACAGTGGAATGGTGCATTTCAGATAGTTTGGATATCTTTTTAAATCCCTTGCCAGACTCCTAGGTATCCACAACCTTTTTTTCTGAAGGCCTTACAGAACTCTTTAGATCTTGGCATGATAACACCACACACCTCAATAACAAAGGGAACACCAGACACTAGATATGAGAGGGGTATAAATAAGGCAGATTCCACCTGCACTCCCTAAGCAGGTTCTGATCACTTGCACCCAATCTTGAACACCCGATTCAAATTTTATGGATTAGAAGGCGTGATAAATGTAGGGGTGTACTTACTTTTTTCCATGTGACTGATCTTGTTTTTGTTCATTTAAATAGTGAAAATTACTACAAAATATCAATTCTGTGTGTCTTTTGATAGTGTATGATCTTTATTAGTAAGCACTGTTTCAAAGAGGATCAAATGTTTGCTTGTCCACATATGTAAAAAAATAAAAAAATAAAAAAAAATAACCCAACAATTTCCATGGGGTGTACAGATTTTTTCACATGACTGTATTTGTGCAAATCTTTGTGTTGACGGTTATTTTTTTTTTTCAGTGTGTCCGCGTGGCCATCTCCTGCCTCCTGGCCACTGCTTTTACATGCAGTTGAAACATTGCGTGTGTCTGTTTGGCCACAATGGTGTGCCATGCTGTGGCCCCAGTGTCCCCACCATGTCTCGCCCCTGCAGCCGGCCCTAAAGTTATGCTGCACAATTTTTGCATTTGTCATGCAAATGGGTCCTATGCATTTTATCTGCAGAGCTACTAAATCTGCCATTTATTCGACAGGCTGATTGTAGGAAGGCTGTGTGGCCACGCGGTGTTTTATGCAACAGGAACAATTGCATTGTTTTTCTTCATTGTGCAGAAGTGACATTAGGCCTTATGGCTTTTGATTGAAGCCTTGAATGGGGAGAAACACTCAAGCTGCAAATCTGTGTCGGGAATCTGCACGAGGCTTTCAGCAGTTTGATAATTGATCTGGATTTCAAGTCTGACGAGCGTCACGGACCACGCAGTGCACACGCATGCAAAGAGGTGGTGTGCTGAAAATAAGACAAGCATAAATAGTGTCTCCCTGGTGTTGAATCTCTTGGGAGTAGGCAGCCTGTTCGGTATGCAGGCTCTCCGACTGAGAGGCCCTGCCTAGAGGGGGCAAAGCACACACTCTATCTCCCTGTCTGTTCTTCCGTTCTCTCTCTCTCTCTCTCTCTCTCTCTCTCTCTCTCTCTCTCTCTCTCTTACTCACTCCATGAAGGATGTGAGCTATGCATGGTTGTGCAAGCTGTGTTCTGACATTGATCTGTCTTTTTCCTTTTTTTTTTTTTTTTTTTTCTTCTTCTGAATAATTGACTTTAGGAAATTTTTTCTTCCTCCTCTCTCTGAACTAGTCTGGTGTCTCTTTACGATAGCACTTACAAGACTTGCATCCGATCACACCGGCGATTACAAAGCCACATGGGTCTGCTTTTAATCTGCACTGCTAATGCGGTCAAAAAAATAAGCAGGCTGTGCTAGGCCCTGCTATGTTTCTGAAATATCATGAAAAGCATGATAGTTGCATTGTGACATTTGACCTTCTCCACAGCTCTGCTGGAGGTAATAAATAGCCTTGTGTCATCAGTGTGCAATAGCACAATCTGTTTGATATTAAAGTGGCAAACGTACTTGGCCCTAAATGCACAATTTGCTAAAGCTCTTGCACATGCAGGAAGTAATCTTCTCCATGTGAACCAAGAGCGCTAATTCATTTTGATTTTAGGAATCTCTTGCATAATTCAGGTGGCATGTAACGGCCATGAGATTTCATATCGAGAAAACTTAAGGCATTGCAGTGACCTGTTCAAGGGACGCAGCGACCGGTTGTAGAGTTGCAAGATAGTATCATTTGGCAGTCTTCATATTGAAATGATTGGAGCAAGAAGTGAACATCTAATGAGTTCTAAGTGAAAGTTTCACACACCTAAATGTATTAACACACCTGTCGAGTGCTCATAATGGGTCATCGTGTACGGTAAGTACTGAATAAATCGCGCATCACACGATCCACTTATCATGATTGCAGCAGCCTGAAAGAGCAGTGTGGACAAGAAGTTGACATCTGATCTTGGGTGGTCCCCCTTTTTTTTTCTACGGCTCCTTCACACAACCTCCTTATGTCTCCTGCCAAAGAGGACAAACGGAGAATCTTTGGCAGAACTTGTAGCTGTGCATGCAGTTGGTTTTCATCTAAAGATCTTTCTTGCATGTGTAATTCTTAACTCTGACTCTTCTAAAATGGGGTAAGGATTGGTTTTGTGGGAAGACATTATGCAGGATAATGGTAGGGGCGCTGGTCTGGACATGAGAGTTCTGTAGAAAGACCTGCAAAGGAAGCAGGCAGACAGGAGCCAGTGACGACACTCTTCCCAAACTAGCGGCCCCAGCAGCTCTAAGCTACACGGTCTGCCATCTTTGGAAGTGTGCAGTGTCTTACAGACTGCCAGAGTGGTCAGTGGGGGCAAACAGCCGGCAGCTTAAGAGAGGTTATTTTCATCTCCCTCACTCTCTGTCTCTCTCTAACAGACTCTGGTAGTTGCCTGCTGAATGGTTTCATTTGCTTGTTTGTCCAATCTCTCGCTCTCACTCTCTCTCGCTCTCTCTCTCTTTCCTCCTTCCTCTTGCTCTGTGATTCATCCTTCCTCCTCCGGGTCCTTGAAATTCCACAGCCAAACTCTTGGGATTGTTGGAATTCCGGGCAGAGTGCGTTAGCGGGATTGTGAAGGTTGACAACAGGCTGCCTGGTTCTCGCCCAGGAACTCTAGGCATGCTGAGGCCATGGTAGTCGCCAATCAGAGGCTCCCAAACCACACAAGTTAAACCAGCAATCTGCCATTTAGAAGCATGCAAAATAACAGCAGGAACATGTTCACAACTTGCTGCATTTGTAGGGCTACTGGTCATTTTATTATCCTCTTTATACAAGTTTTCTCTGAGACTTCTCAGAGACTTCTTTAGAGATTTAATTAGAGGTCATTTGAATGTAAATGCTATGTACAGTTGGAGCTTGGCTTTCACGAGACCAGCCAAACTACTGTGTCTTGGCACCGTCTGCTTCGGATTGTGTGCACTTTCGGCGTTTATCCAGAGACTATATGGAGTAGAGAGAGTTCATTGGTTGACATATGAATGG
The DNA here is from genome assembly GCA_023630585.1 of Cranoglanis bouderius. NCBI lineage: Eukaryota > Metazoa > Chordata > Actinopteri > Siluriformes > Cranoglanididae > Cranoglanis > Cranoglanis bouderius. The sequence goes on along the minus strand of CM042562.1, from coordinate 15,208,636 downwards.
GCCAGCGTGTTACACTCAACATGGCTGCCCTTCGATTTAAAAGAAGAAAAAAAAAAGAAAAGCCAGTTGCCTTGTTGGTAAAGGAGTCCTGTGAACAAGCTAGGCCTGTCGAATTCTTACACTGAAGCATGCACAGATAAAGCACTGCTGTCGCTGCAAAAGTCTTAACTGTTTTTTGATTAAAGTTAGTAAAACTCTCCCAACAGACCCGGCATACTTTAGTTTTCCATTCATGCCAAAAGCCAAACTGCAAAATGACTAACCTGTCAACTCAATATCCTGAGGAGAATTCACAAGAGAATTCAGCAGTCTGCCTAATACGTAGTACATCTTTTGCTTCAGCGTAGATCCCGACCAAGACTATTATTTATGAACCGTAAAATTGAATAATCTTTAAAATTCATATTAGCAAAACTAGCTACCAAGATGAGCCACATGCTTAATCCTAAATGGCTTCTTATTTGCCATATTGGGTGAGAGAGATTTTTATATAGGGTGTAGAAGCCATTATATTTTGCACTGTGTGATGCACATATGTAGAGTTTAGGAAACCATTTGGGATTCGGACTGCTCTCTGATCAGTTACCCTAGAAACAGCCATTAAGCATTTGGTGTTGTCGAAGTCTTTGTTTGGCATGTGATGGAAAAACGTACATATGCAGTACCCAGTGCAACCCAGGAGGAATGACCTAAAATTTTTCCCATCGTTCTTACAGATTTTAACAGAGATTTCAAATCCATGTTGGAATCAGCTTGTTGTGCCGTTGAGCTGTTTAGAGTTTATTGGTCACTCTCACATTCAAGTAGCTGCTCAGGGGTTCTGCCAATATGGTCAGAATTTGGTAGAAAAGTGGACCTAATGCTTGTTGAAGTGTTTTGATGTTTATTATAACTACCTGCACTTCCTAATGAAGATGCTCTGAGCAGTCCAACTGGCAAGAATGTCTTTCTCTGAAGTCCTCCAGGAAGTGCCAATTCCATGCTGCTAGAACAATACACGCTAACCATTTGTTTCTTGGAAATAGTGCACAGTTGTATAATCCATCGATCATATTATGTCCTTTCTTGGCCTGTAGTTGCCAGTTGAGCACAGGCCAGACTATGTTTTGTAGATCTACCTCCATGGAAACAGTGTTTTAAAAGACGTACTTCACCAGACAACAATAACACCATCACCAGCCTTGACCAGTAGGTGTTACTCTGGGTGGGCTGATCCATATTGGCTCTTAAGTTCACCATAACCTACTTTGGCACTCCTTTAGGTGAAGTGTTGTGTTGAAGGCCACTTGGCATGAATGCCAGCTAGCTGTGTATGGATATTGCCTTGAATGGAAGATGTGGCTGCACAGCATGGAGGGTTGCTGTTTCCTGAATCATTGAAAGGACTGCATTGTCTTAATTGCAGTATTTCTGTGGCTGTGTATAGTTCTGAGAACCAGTTCATAGTTTTCTGTAGGATGCACAGAGGCCACAGTTTCAAAAAATATTTCAATACCAGTACTCTGTACATGGACCGATGCCAATCTGATGCTACCATCATCTTAATAATCGGGTGACGTTCTGTGAGTTTCTGTTGGTAAATTTTGCATATTGTCAGGCGTAATGGAGATAAGCTTTAGGACAAGTTGTGTCCTGTGTTCACGTGCAAGAACTGTCATGTCCGTCAATATAATGTGCTTTTGGCATAAAATATGTCAAATATCAAAATGTCCTGATGCAGGGTTACAGGTGAGTATTGGTCCATTATAGATACTTCAAATCGAATCCGTGTGTTCTTAATTGAAAAATAATTACTATCTGAAGAATACTGATCAATTAAAAATTCAAATAATGGCAATATTGTATCCCAGAAGTAAATTGAGTAGCTTTTCTGCACCATACTAAACAATCTGCTTTTCCTCAGTCTTCCCAGGGGTGTGTGGGTTTTTTTTTTTTTTTCTTTTCTTGTCTTTTTTTTAAATAAATAAATATCTTGGCTCTGAAAGTTGTTGCATAAATGAATTCAGGATGGAGCTGTAAGCTTTTCATCACTTTAAGTAGCATATGAGCAACCAGGTTGGGTTCCTTCCCATGTTTAGATGGAGTTGTTTAGAGTTTCTGCAGATCACAGAGCGTCTATGCGAGTCGTGTGTGTGTGTGTGTGTGTGTGTGTGTGTGTGTGTGTGTGTGTGTGTGTGTGTGTGTGTGTGGTTCTGGGAGCGTCTTTCTGATTTGTGTTTGTGAATGTGTGTGGGTGAATTGGTAATTTGCATGGCTGGCTGGGCGCAGATGAAAGCTGTCCTCTACTCTGTAGAGCATGCCACTGCCTGTCCCAGCTTCTCCAGCTCATCTCTACATCTCTCTCTGGCCAGCTCAGATGATGTGAGCACGGAAAAAACGGCCGCGTAGCCAGAACGCAGTGACAGCTGAGTAGCGTTTGACATGGCACGACACCGCCTGTTATATTTGGAGGCTCTGGACTGGCCTCGCTAATGCTTACGTAACCATTTCTCAGCTCCCTACGAGTAGCCGAATGCCTGAAGCCTGATGATATACTTACTTTTCTCTTGTTCTGCTTCTTCTGTGAAAACAGTTTGCAGTAGCTTATTAGGCGTCAAACCGTGACAGGTTATAATTGTCAGGATTAGGGATGTTCACTTCGCCTGTAGTTTGAGTAGATAATTAGGTGCTCGTTGTCATGTCCTTACCTTCTGTGAAACATAACATGAAGTACTTTTTAGCAGTAAGGTGGTGCACCTTACTAGGATGGCCAGAGCGAATTTCACCTTCATCCAATGTCAGTGTATTGTGACGTTCCTTAGGGTATTTCACATGTGCAGTGTTTAGTCTGTTTGAATAGAGCCCTGGTGTGTTTTTCCACTCGGTGTGGTTCTTTAGGCAGGCAGACCAAAGCAACAAGTCTGAGAGCGTATGACCGAGGTGATCCCGGTCCGCTTCCGAGTGAACTGTTTTTGATTACAGTGAGAGAGTGATTCGACTCTGAATTCATACAGCTGCAGGAAACCAAAAATGTATTTTAGGTTCCAAGCAGTGTGTGTGTGTGTGTGTGTGTGTGTGTGTGTGTGTGTGTGTGTGTGTGTGTGTGTATTTTTTTTGTAGATGTGAGCTGCCAAACTGAGCCTTTAGACCTAAACCAAGCCAAAGTATAGAGCTGTAATTTCTGTCCAGTTAATGACAGTTTTACGAGTATGTTTTCAGCCCTATACACACCTTTTAGTCAAAAGTTTAGGTGAGAAGGCACCCTAACCTTTTTGGTTAAATAGCCCTTGTTTTCCTTGTTCATTAAAAAAAAACAACAATAATAATATTATGTCCAAGAATGTCCATAAGGCACATATTGGACCTGGTTTTGTGGCTGAATCTCAGATTCACCCATTATGTTACACTCTAAGTGGTGAGCAAATATAAAGATTAGTAAATAAGAGACGTTTTGATGAATGATTTCTGCGAGAAGACGAGCCAGTGACTGATGTTAACGCGTATCCATAAGGAATGTAAAAACAAGCTAAGCACCGTGTAAACCAGTACAGTGTGTCAAATTTAAAAAAGAAACATTATAGTTGCTGGTGCTTCTTCTGTCTGAGACAGCATGAAATTTTAGCTTTTTAAATACAAAAGCGTTTACGTAATTAACATCGAAATGTAACTCGTCTTTAGCTGGAGTAGCTGGATTGGTAGTTATCAGATTATGCACCTGAGCACAGTGTGTGTATATCTCGGAGTATGTTTGTGTATGGTGGTGGTTGTGTGTGTGTGTGTGTGTGGGGGGGGGGGGGTTCAGTGTCATTTTTCTGCCCTTATTGTTGTGTGTGTAAATGTGGGTGGGAGGAGATCCTCTTGACTTTTGGGCAACAAAGCTGTACTGAAAATGAGAGGAGCACAACCATGAGAGGGGGTGTGGTATATGAAAGAGCAGGAACACATGAACACACTGCTCCGGATGGGCAAAAAAAAAACAAAAAACAGACACTGCATGCCGTCCTATGCCTACACTCCCGTCATGTCCAGTTGAAGAGATAGGGTCTCATTTTTTTTTTTCCAGCATGTGATCATAGTTTCTGGCATCAGCGGTCTCCTACTGGTCAAAGATGATTTATTATAACCGTGATGACAGTGTTTGGTTTTTTTTTTTTGGATTCTTCAGTTAATTAGACATTGACTACAGTGGGCCTCATTTATCAAGCTGGATACAAACAGATTTATTTATAAGTCATGTGTACGAGCGTTCACTCGTAAGAAATTGAAAATGAAAATCCTGTAAAATCAAAAAAGGTTTCGTATCCTACTTGTGCTCCTGAGTGTGTGAGAATTCGCGCATAAGAAGACTAGCTAACGTAAACCTCGGCTTGATTGACTCCACATCTTATAATTAGCATGGATTACTGCACTTTTGTATGGAATTTGATGTTGAGTTTAATTTGCGTAATTTTATTATGTTTACGCCATTTAGTAGACGGCCTTATCCAAAGCGACTTATGAGAGTGCTTTGGAACCTCTATCCCAAACACATCCTCATGCTAGTTCACTAGGTCAGGGACTAAGAGTACCATCGAGAACATTTTGTGAAAACCGGTTGTTTTATATTATTGACATTAATTAAGGAATATGAAAAAATAAAGAAAGTGAGCCAACACAAATCCATAAATTAAAACAAATAAAATTAAACATTTGGTTATGACAAAAGAAATGGTGCAGTATAAAAGGAGGACTTGCCGATCTGTCTGTGCTGTAAGCTCTCGCTTATTATTATTATTATTATTATTGATGAGATAAATGATTTTATCGGCATAGAAATGAGTCTAAATGACTTCCACTTCAGCCTTTACCCTGGTCCTTCATTTCCTTGTCCCAGCTGTCTGTGCACATCACGTTTTATGGAATGTTGTGGGCATCGCTACATGCAAAGCTGTGTCAGGAGCACGCTTTGTGATTCGTGGGTGATCAACATACAAACACGAGTACAAAGAACATCAGCGTTTCCCAATCTTCTGCAGAAAATGTTAGTTCGGTTTGGCTTAAGCAAACATTTACGCACAATTTTATTGAACGATTGATGAATGATATCCAGTATCAGTGAGCTTATCCTACGTTAGGTCCGTGCTGGAGTTTGCAATTTGGTGCATTAATTCACAAACTCCCTGTATTTTGTTTTAACTGTCTGGTTGTGTATTATTTCGTTTCCTATTGTCTTGTTTTTGTGTTTTGCTTTCTTTTTGTTTTTCTCATTTTGTTTAGTTTTATTTAATATTAAGTATAATATGACTTACATTTTATAAATAAAAAAAAAAAACCTCTGAAAATGCTACTTTTATATCAAGATACTTGTCAGTTTTGCCGTTTTCCCATCACTTTTCTCATTTTAATCACGATTCCCATTAGGACTGGGCGGTATGACGGTACACACCGTTACCGCGGAATAAAATGTCTACCGTTACAGATTTTTCTATTCCGCGTATACCGCGAAATGTAAATAAGTGGGCGTGGTCGACTTTGTGCGTAGCGCTCCTGCACGTGAGAACGATGGAGAAGCTGTACATAAGAGTAGTTTTGAGAGGAAAAACATGGAGAACGATAAGCACGCTGGTGAAGAAGTCCCACAAACCAATCCTGAGCAGGAGGAGGAACTTGTCATGAAAAGAGGCGCGACATCGGTGGTATGGACGTGGTTCGGGTTTACAAAATCTGCCAAAGAGCAGAAAAATGCTATTTGCAAACTGTGTCGCACGAATGTTCCCGCTAGCAGCGGTAGCACAAGTGACCTGTTTTACCATCTTAAAATGAAGCGTGTCAAAGCATGCAATTGATTTACAGTTGATTTGCCAGAATGACTATTTTTTTTTAACGTGATGTACATCGTTACCATGAAATAAAATTACTCATTCCGTGAAATAGATTTTTGGTCATACCGCCCACCCCTAATTCCCATATTAATATTTTTGCTGTTTAAGTAGTTTGTAGCAGTCCTTGCCAGCAGTTTGTGTTTATATACAGTACAACAGAAACGCAAGAATGATATGGCAATCAAAAGTCAATTAGAGGAAAGATAATTATCAGCAATTTCAAAAAATCTCTGGTTTTCCTACACACAATCTCTGGTTTTCCTACGAACATTAGCATTAGCAACAGCATTACAAAAAACCCTTGGAGGATGTTTTCAGTCATCGAAAGCAGTGCAGACGGAAAGCAAAACGAGACAAACCTGGTATATTTTAAATCTGTATTTGTGTGGATGCAGCCAAAAGAGGCGGCTGTTTTCCATTTATTTAAAATGCTAGAATGATTAAGTAATGGAAGGAATAAAACTGAAAAGGGCATGCTGTTGCATGGGTGCCAGGGTGGTGTGATGGAAAATTGATTATTTTCCTATAGCGGCACATCCTGAAGTGTTTTTATTCTTTTTGTCACTTAAGCCATAGAAAACAGTTTTCTCATGAATAAGACTGAGAAATGCAGCTTGTCATGATAACGAGAAATTGGAAAGCGCAAACTCTACTGTCCTGAAATCTTTCCAGTGATGGTGCTGACACCGGTGACTCCTTCCATGAATGTCTCCATACATAAAGCTTCACTATATCAAAGATTAGACACTTTTCTTTCTTAAATGGCACATTTGAAAAATCTGTTTAAGTATGCCATACAAGTTCCAGTAAAGTAGTTAATAATAATAATTTGTTACATTTATATAGCACTTTTCTAAGTATATGGGGGAATCTCCTCAACCACCACCAGGCATCCACCTGGATGATGTGACAGCAGCCATAGTGCACCAGAGCACCCACCAGCTATTGGTGGAGAGGAGGGTGATGTAGCCAATTCAGGGATGGAGATAATTAGGGGGCCATGATTGATAAGGGCCAATTTTGCCAGGACACCAGTGTTATACCCCTACTCTTTATGAGACGTGCCCTGGGATTTGTAATGACCACACAGAGTCAGGACCTCAGTTTGATGCCTCATCCGAAAGATGAGTGCTCTTTTTTGCAGTATAGTGTCCCCATTACTATACTGGGGAATTAGGACCCACACAGATCACAGGCTTCCCTAATGCCAGTTCCAGCAGCAACCTTAGTTTTTCCCCCCCAGGAGGGCTACCATCCAGGTACTGGCCACACTTGACCCTGCTTAGCTTCAGTGGGAAACCAGGCAAGAACTGCAGGTTGATATGGCTCTGCAGTTGTTGCTAATGAAAATGCTGCATGTTAATAAAAAAACAAAACAAACCGTGATCTGTCTCGCAGCCAGAACTATTGTGAGAATTGCTGTTATAGAAAATTATTCAACACCTTCTGACCAATCAGATTCAAGTATTCAACAGTGCTGTGGTATAAAAAGATTTAGCTAAATAATTGTGATAAATAATCATAAGTTCATCACTGTTTTAGTAATAACCTGACAGATTTTCCCTGAATCCAGCTAATGTTTTGAGGAGGACGTCTAAAAGACGAGTCGAACAGGAACTATTTCGGTGTTGTCAGCCGAACGTCTGTTTGTTGTTATGGATCACGTTCCACTCTACTCCACTCGGCACACAGTGCAATAGTATAAAGCAGTGGTCACCTACCCTCCTTGAGATCTACTTTCCTGCAGGTTCCATCTCCAACCAAAATCTAACACGCCTGTTTTAGTTGATCAAGAACTTCTTAAGGCAATGACTAGACGGTCAGGTGGGCACGATTATGGTCTTCAGGAAGGTAGCTCTCCAGGAACAGGGTTGGTGACCACTGGTATAGAATTTAACTCTGACTAGAATAATAATTAAATCCATTACTGGAGATTCATCGACATGCAGAGTTGGGTTCCAACACTCCTGGCTCTGATGTTGTTGGAATGTAATGCTAACAGTAATGCTGCTTTGTCTCAAGCCACATTACACCACCTTGATTTTTCTCTTATTCCTTACTGAATCAGCAGTTTTCACACATTTTTATCGAACGCCACCTTGAATTCTTCAGTCCAAGATAGTTAACTTGTTTTACTTGTTTTAGCTCTAAATCTGTAAAACTCGTTCTTCGAGATGGAAGTTAGAATTTTGTCAGTGTGACACCCAGGGGCGTTGCTAGACTCTTGCTGTGCCCCAGTAAAATTTTCCTGATAAATCATTGTCTGATGAGGTAGATTACAGTAGATACGTCTGAAAATAGGCTTTCCTATTCATTGAACGTTGTCATTTACATCATTTTTAATTATTTAAAACATGAAGGCTGATTGTGAAAATAACCCCAGCTGAAGTGAAAAATATCCTGCGCATCCTCTTCGATCATACGCCCCGCCTCCCTCGCTGTGCTCTTCCTCCCTTCATTTTTCCCCGTGGAAACCACACGAGGTCCTCGGCTTGCAGTCAGACGATAATTCATAATACGACATTGTATCTGAGGAGAGTTGGCTTATTAACTGCTAAAAGAATGCTTGCTTATCTATTCTAATTTGTGTGGGCAGTGTTAGCTCAGTGGTTACGACATTGGGTTATTGATTGGTAGGTCGTGAGTTCAAATCCCAGCTTTGCCATGCTGCCACTGTTGGGCCCTTGAGCAAGGCCCTTAACCCTCAGATGTATAAATAAATGTAAGTCACTCTGGATATGGGTGTCTGCCAAATACCGTAAATGTAAATTTGGCTTTCTGCCACAATGATGTGATTTGGTTATCAGTGAAAGCTTTTTGAAGTGATTTGTTCATTTAGGGGGCTAGTGAGTAAGTTTACTCACCAGCTTTGTACTGCCAAAAAAATCTCCCCAGACCCCCTTGGGGGGGCGGCTGTGTCCCAGTAGTGATCAAACTCTGGAAACACCCCTAATGACACCACAGCCCAGATTGAACACCTCATTTTTCTGCCTTATTGCACATTAATTTAATAACCAAGTAATTTTTACTGTATCGCTTTAGTATTGGAGTGTTGGGTATGACCTTAATTGGTTTTGTCGAATGGATGTAGTTTTGCATTATATAGTCGCATATTTTAAATGTTTATGGACGGAATCCAACATCTGCTTGGATTTCTGTTCTAAGTGAGTTTGGAGTGAACGGGTTTTCTGTTTTCTCTGTGCAGGGGAAATGTGTCCAGAATATTTGTAGTAATAACACATATACTACAGATGCTGTGGATAAGGATTAGGTTGAAAAGCTTTAGAGTATTCCTTTTAATAGCTGTATGACGTACGTTACGTAATAGCTGTTTCCTAAACATCACCGTTACAAATCTGCACAGATATTCAAGGAATGGTAAGACTGTCTTAATATGCTCAAGTAGCAGACTGAATTTATGTACAATGTACTTTTTTTAATGTCTGTGAAACCAAAACCAATAGTGTCAATAGGAAACTTACTGTTATGTTGACTTCAAACTATATTTTCAGTTTTAAACGTTGCTGTAAAGAGGAATGTCTCAGCTTTCTAATTATACCAATAATACGTGTTTGAATTGTTATGTCAAACATTTATTCAAATAAAAGGCAACACTGCTGACAGTGATGCATACTGAAACATGCATATCTGCAGCTAAAGCTCCGACCGATGAGTGATTGTGAGAGCGGTAGCTACTATATCAACCCACATTTGTTCACTGAAGTGTTTTTTTTTTTTGTTGTTGTTGTTTTTTTTGCCCTTAAGACACTGATGGAGTGATGAGGAAATGGAATGCAAAGAGAAAGACATCAATGTAATTAGCTTCGGCAGTTAAACACATTGTCCTGTGTTTATTTATTTATCGTTTAAATAAATACCAATAAAACCTTTAAATAAGAAACCAATAAAACGGTTAACTGCTCACTACTGAATTTTTACCTAAAATCTCAGAGATTTTGATCACAATGAAGGAGGCGTGGCCTGTGTGTCCTTTCCAGTGGAGCAGGCATGGCTTCATAGCTTGTGTGCGGCCTCTGGCCAGTGTGTTCCAGTGAAGGAGGCGTGGCCTCTGGCCAGTGTGTTCCAGTGAAGGAGGCGTGGCCTCTGGCCAGTGTGTTCCAGTGAAGGAGGCGTGGCCTCTGGCCAGTGTGTTCCAGTGAGGGAGGCGTGGCCTCTGGCCAGTGTGTTCCAGTGAGGGAGGCGTGGCCTCTGGCCAGTGTGTTCCAGTGAGGGAGGCGTGGCCTCTGGCCAGTGTGTTCCAGTGAGGGAGGCGCGGCCTCTGGCCAGTGAGTTCCAGTGAAGGAGGCGCGGCCTCTGGCCAGTGAGTTCCAGTGAAGGAGGCACGGCCTCTGGCCAGTGAGTTCCAGTGAAGGAGGCACGGCCTCTATTCTCTGTAAAGCATTTTGTTACAGTGGTGGAAATCACCATCCAGTGCATATATAAAATCCAAGCCTCAATAAATCATAAGTAAACAATGTTGACTTTGAAAGACAGTTTTAATAAACGTGTTTTGTGGGTGTAAAGTTCAGGTATTAAAAAAAAAAAAAGAATCTGTATGTCTCTAATAAATACACCAAACCTTACTGTGCGCACATAAATAATGAATCTAATATTTGAGTTGGAATATGTTCATAAAATAAACATGTACTGTATGAGTTCTTTCTTTCTAAAGAAATTGAAGCATTCCTGGCTGCAAAAAGTTTGACATTACGTAAACCTAACCTACGCTAAACCTACCAATTATTGAAGGCCCTGTATGTTTGGTCAAACACTGCATGTCTCCTGTGTGTGTGTGTGTGTGTGTGTGTGTGAGAGAGAGAGAGAGACAGAGAGAGAGAATTTATAATCCCAGCCCTAAATCTTTACGTGTGCCTCAGTGCCTCCACCCCCCAACACACACACTGTTCCAGCCCAAGCTGTACCTGCACCCGCTGGCGAAAGGATGAGTTTAACAAGCAGCTATGTGATGTGATGTGTGTAGAGCTGCTTTTATGGACCTCTATTGGCCCACCTACCTGTCAATCATTCCACAGGCCTTGCCTGTGGCTGTAGCGCTCGAGAGAGCCAGTGTAATGCTTTAAATGAGAGAATGCATCCATCACAGTTAGTTCATCTCCCCACCTTGCTCCTGTACAACACTCGTGCTGACTTGGTGCTCTCGCGTGCACTCGCGCTCTCACTCCCTCCCTCGCTTTCACTCAGCCAGGATCTGGAGCCACGAGTGCCGTCCAACTGTAAGTGCTCTCGCCATTCCTAAGCAGAGCGATACAGCAGGGCATTTCTGGAGAGTGTCGCATTTTTTTTTCCTTCTTGTACACGTTCAGTCTGTTAAATTGTACTGTTATTTTGTTGTTGTTTGCATTGATTTTCAGTGCCGGTGTCACCATTTTGTTAATGTTTCTTTTATAATGTTGGTTTCTTTCTTTTTCTTTTCTCGGTGCAGGTAGGAAGAAGCCGCCTGTGCCCAGGCTCCCTAAGGAGGCGTTTGAGCAGCAACCCGCAGCTGCTACGTAAGCACTTCCTTTGTTTCTTCTCTCCAATCTTGTGTTTAAATTTGACCTGTCCCACCCAAACACACCTTCTTTTAAGTCTTAGCCTAGTGAACTTTGCAATAATGAAGACATAATTAAGGATGCATGCTGACGTTACTTCATTTTTTTTAAGTGAGTGCTAGGATGTGATTAAGGATGACTAACCTCCTTAAATATGATTAAATCTGAATTCTTCGTGACTTTCCAGACCCCCGAGAGACCTGGACTCAAAAGCCTGCGTTACCATCGGAGAGAAGGTAGGACGACGACTCCTCACCTCTCCTCTCCTCTCTATCCTGTTATTCCATCTTTCCTTTTAAAACAAAATAAATCTCCAAATCTATTCCGTCATGATGTATTATTATTTTTTTAAAAATTCATTTCTTTATTCTTCATTTTTCTGTCATTTTGCAAATTAGTGATTATTTATTTTTTTCATTTTTTTAACCTCATGATTAGCAGTGTTTTATTTATTTATTTATTTATTTATTTATTTTGCACAGTGATGTAATAATACACTTATCAAATGGAATAATACAGTTAAAAACAGGAAAATAAGATAGAAATATATAACTAGGTTGTAAAATATAACTACTAATAATAAAACTAAAATATATAGAGAATAGAATAATATTGTAGCATATTAGAACAAAATATATAATATCTTAGAAATGGAAGGAATAATTGGACAGAGTTATGAAATAAAACAAAATAGAAAGTAATAGAAAAATAGAGCAGAATATCTAAAGTCTTAAACCGATATTGACATGTAACTAAATAAAATTTTCTCTCTGATTAAGCAAAATGGCACAGTAAATAAAATACACAGATCATATTGCTGAAACACAGAAAGAGGTTACTGAGCAATAAACTTTAAAAAAAAAAACAAAAAAAAAAACAGGCCATATTGTAGCAATTACAAAGCCTTATCTGATCATAACGATTAAAATAGTGATAACGATGATGCAGTGATTACAGAGAAGCTTTTTGTGAATGACCCCCGTCGTGTTTGCTGATTTCTTTTGTTTGACTGACTACATTTATTTACACGGAACCGTAACGGATAATTTCAATCGGCTCAATAGCAATTACGTGATTAGAGATGACGACTAAGCCAAAAACAGAAATCTGAAAATGTGAATTTTTGAATGTGTGAAAAACATTTTATTTCCTTAGAAAGTCATAATTTGTCTGAAATTACTTATTTTTATTATTATTTATTTATTTATTTAAAAAAAAAAAAAATTATTATTCAAGGCCCTAAGAACTATTAAAAAAATCTTGCGTTCAAATTAACATCGACTTTTAATCGAGACATTTTGTGTTCATTTTAATTACATTTTAATTCATTTTATTACCATACTTTTTTGTATTTTACATTAGTGTATTATACCCCCCCCCCCCCCCCCGTTTGTTTGATGCTTGCCTTGGAAAGAACAAAAATTGCTTAAAAATATACCATTTTCTGTGTGTGTGTTATTTTAAATAGTGCTTTTATGTTTTGAGTATTATCTTAAATTACTTTAAATTAAATGCTTTTAAGAGCATCACATGTACAGTATTACTGTACATTGTGGCAGTGTGTGTAGACATTCTGTGAGGACACTGGGCTTGATTCTTAATTTCATTATCTTCACGAGTTATAATTTTTTTTGTTTGTTTTTTGTTTGTTTGTTTGTTTTTTTTTTTTTTTTTTGTGATTTGTCCTTTGTGCTCATGTGTACGGATAAACACAGTGTTTCTGACAAGGTCATCTCCTCTAAACTTGAATTCTTATCCTATGATGGTTAACAAACTGAATACGTAAGAACATATTTCATATCTTGCGTTATTGTATGTGCGGTGATGTAAGGTTCTGACGGACTGCTTATAAATGCTTGGCTCAATTAATCGCCCCCAGAGCCCTGAAGAACGGCCCAGCGCACTTTATAGCTCAATTGAATCCTTCTGATTGCAGGCAGACAGGAATGTGCTTTACTGCCTCCTGAGCTGTAAAAATATTTATTTTAAACCCGTCAAGTAAGTGGAATTTTCCATTGGCAGAGGTGGCTTTTTTTTTTTTTTTTTTTTTTTTTTGTCACGACAGTTTAACAAAGTCCCTTTAATGGTGGTTGTCTGATAAGGACCGGTTGGATTTTATGAGGGGGACTGAAAGGGTCTCAAATTACTGAAGGCTGTGTTTTGTGGCCTTCAGGTTTCTGGCGTTAACCAGTTAGAGCAAGTAGCAGCAGGCGAGAACAAGCATGAGCTGTTTTACCACCCGCCACTGCTGGAGCAACCACACTTTTCCCCTTTATTAATAATTTTTAAAACCAGAATATCCTTTATCTATTTTCTGTCTCCTTCGTGGTCATCTATTGGTGTCTTTTTATGCATGTCCTGGATTCATTGAGTCACTGTAAATGAATGAATCACTTGGTGCTTAAGTACCTCTTTAATCCTGTGTGTGTGTGTGTGTGTGTGTGTGTGTGTGTGTGTGTGTGTGTGTGTGTGTGTGTGTAGAATTTCGAGGTGAAGGCAGATGATCTGGAGCCGATTGGAGAGCTGGGCAGGGGGGCATATGGAGTGGTGGACAAGATGAGGCATGTGCCCAGTGGCATAATCATGGCTGTAAAGGTTAGAGATGCACCAGTATAGACTTTCTAAGCTTATAACTGATCAATAAGCGATAACTGACACATTACCACACTTTCTGCATTAAAAAAAAACAAAATAACTTTCAAATCGGAGGAAAAAAAAAATAGATAGATAGACAGATAGTATCTCACAAAAGTGAGTACACCCCTCACATTTTTGTCAATATTTTATTATATCTTTTCATGGGACAACACTGACGAAATGACACTTTGCTACAATGTAAAGTAGTGAGTGTACAGCTTGTATAACAGTGTAAATTTGCTGTCCCCTCAAAATAACTCAACACACAGCCATTAATGTCTAAACCGCTGGCAACAAAAGTGAGTACACCCCTAAGTGAAAATGTCCAAATTGGGCCCAAAGTGTCAATATTTTGTGTGGCCACCATTATTTTCCAGCACTGCCTTAACCCTGTTTGGCATGGAGTTCACCAGAGCTTCACAGGTTGCCACTGGAGTCCTCTTCCACTCCGCCATGACGACATCACAGAGCTGGTGGATGTTAGAGACCTTGCGCTTCCGTTTGAGGATGCCCCACAGATGCTCAATAGGGTTTAGGTCTGGAGACATGCTTGGCCAGTCCATCACCTTTACCCTCAGCTCCTTTAGCAAGGCAGTGGTCGTCTTGGAGTTGTGTTCGGGATCGTGCACTCAACTTCTTTGGTCGACCATGGCGAGGCCTGTTCTTGTGGAACCTGTCCTGTTAAACCGCTGTATGGTCTTGGCCACTGTGCTGCAGCTCAGTTTCAGGGTGTTGGCAATCTTCTTACAGCCTAGGACATCTTATGTAGAGCAACAATTCTTTTTTTCAGATCCTCAGAGAGTTCTTTGCCATGAGGTGCCATGTTGAACTTCCAGTGACCAGTATGAGAGAGTGTGAGAGCGATAACACCAAACTTAACACACCTGCTCCCCATTCACACCTGAGACCTTGTAACACTAACGAGTCACATGACACCGGGGAGGGAAAATGGCTAATCGGGCCCAATTTGGACATTTTCACTTAGGGGTGTACTCACTTTTGTTGCCAGTGGTTTAGACATTAATGGCTGTGTAAGTTATTTTGAGCGGACAGCAAATTTACACTGTTATACAAGCTGTATACTCACTATATATATATATATATATATATATATATATATATATATATATATATATATATATATATATATATATATATATATAGTTTATATATAGTTTATATATATTATTTTGCTCAATATTGAAACCAGTTTAGATTTAGAGCAGTTAAAATATGGTTAATTGTGCAGCCCTAATCTTATTCATAATTTGGTCATAATTGTTTAATTGTTCTTCAGCCTGAAATGAAGACGGACACAGTTTTTGTTTTATCCAGCTGTATTTACTCTGCAACTTATAACATCCAAGTGAAAGATATAACAGCAACATGTCAGGAAAAAAATTAAAAAACAGAATCACTGAGTTGGAAAGAGGATCACCCCCTTGCTTTAATTTGCCTTATTTTTTTTAATTACAGCCTTTAGTCTGTTGGGATATGTCTCTACTAACTTTGCACATCTAGACATTGCAATATTTGCCCACTCTTCTTTGCAGAACTGCTCAAGTTCAGTTAAATTTTACGGTGACCGTTTGTGGACTGCAGTCTTCAAGTCATTCCACAGATTTTCAATGGGGTTTAAGTCTGGGCTCTGACTAGGCCATGCAAGGACATTCACCTTTTTCTCCTTCAACCACTCTGTGGTCAGTTTTGCTGTGTGCTTTGGGTCATTGTCATGTTGGAAGGTAAACCTTCTTCCCATTGACAACTTTCTGGCAGAGGGCAGCAGATTTTCCTCAAGAATTTGATGGTATTTTGCTCCATTTTCCTTCTATCCTGACAAGTGCTCCAGTCCCTGCTGCAGGGAATCACCCCCATAACAGGATATTACCACCTCCATGCTTTACTGTAGGAATGGTGTTATTTGGATGGTGAGCTGTACTGGATTTCCGCCAGACATATCGTTTGGTGTTGAGGCCAAATAATTCAATTTTAGTCTCATCTGACCATAACACCTTTTTCCATGTGGCCTCAGAATCTTCAAGGTGCATTCATGTGGCCTTTCTTGAGGAGTGGCTTTTTTCTTGCAGCCCTCCCATACAAGCCACATTTGTAGAAAATTTGTCTTTGTCATAAATTCCTGTAGGCTGTAGGCATCTTGGTAGCCTCTCTGACCAGTTTCCTCCTGGCTCTTTCATCCAGTTTGGAGTGACGTCCTGATCCAGGGAGGGTCTGTGTTGTATCAAATACCTTCCACTTCTTAATAACAGACTTCACTGTGCCTCTAAGCATTGATAAAGCCTTTCAATTTTTTTTGTATCCATCTCCTGACTTATGCCTGTCCACAACTTTATTTATAGCGTTTACTTTATCCTGGAGCTCTTTTGACAGTGCCTTGCCACCCATAGTTGATTGCTTCAATTGCACTACAAAATGCTCCAGGAAAGCTCTTTTCATACTGAGCTAATCAAAATGACCACATCTGATCACAGTTGAAAGTCAAATGGCTTTGTGTGCCATTGAGAAGGTGATTAGCTACACCTTATTGAGTTTACAAGTCATTTTTAGGAGGCGGGTGATCCTTTTTCCAACTCAGTGATTCTGTTTTTTTCTGACATGTTGGTGTACAGCTGGATAAAACAAAAAATGTGTCGGTCTTCATTTAAGGCTGAAAAGCAACAAAATGTGATTATTTTAAAGGGGGTTGATTGTTTTCTATACCCACTGTAACTGTTTGAATGAACTGATTGTTTATGCATCTGTATCTAGAGAATCCGGGCGACGGTGAACAGCCAGGAGCAGAAGCGGCTGCTGATGGATCTGGATATTTCAATGAGGACAGTGGACTGCTTTTTCACAGTGACCTTCTATGGAGCGCTATTCAGAGAGGTAGCTAAAAATATTCAAGTTAAACACAAAATCGAAATAAGAAATAGCAGACCTTCCGACTTTCATGCATTTCGAGAAAAAAAAAACAGGCTTCTTTTCGACACATGAATCTGATTGACAGTTGCGCAGGTGTTTTGAACTGACGCCCCTGAAAGCCCCTTAATTCATTTCACATTAGTAATCCTTTGGCCAGTGCCCTTGCTTTGTCAAGGTAACAAGAGAACGTTTTGAGTTCATTCATGTGAACTAAAATCTATCAATGTATGTTTGACTTAGCTAAAAAGTATATGATTAACAAGTATATGAGTATAGTATAGACAAGTATATGATTAACATTAGTTGTCTTTGTTTATTAGGGATTCACCAAAATTTTGGCTGAAAATGGTCAAAACTTGCAAACGAAAGGATGAACATTTTGACTAGGAAAAAAAAAAGGAAATATTTCAAAAATAATTTTTGTGGTAATGAAAGCGATTGAAAACACGCTATCTTGCAGTGTTACAGTAACTTACCATCTAACGGTAACTTGGTCTCACCAGTTTAATCTCCAGTTTAACAGTAATTTATAGTTTAACACAAACTTATGGTCTCAGTAATAGTGTAACAGTAACTTGCAGTCTTACAATAATTTACAGTTTAACAGTAAATTAGTTCTTGCATATAAAGATGAAGATACTCGATTTTATTTAATTGAAATTAATAGGTAAAACTCAGTTTTAGTGTATGGGACGGGTACTGCTGAAAGTGCAGAACAAGATTTCACTTTTTTCCAAACTTGAGATGGTTTTTAGTTTTCGCAGAAATCGTGCAGTTATGAATTATAAATCCTCACTGCCCGAACCATGTGCTACATGACGGGGAAACCCATAAACTGGCAACAGTTTCACAGGTTCTGTGAGTTTCAGTTATGGTTTGTGTATCAAAGAGTTGTTCCTTTTTAACAAGTTTCTGAATTGGAAAGCTGCTTTTAAGCAATTCTAATTGACCTAGAAACGACATTTTTACATGGAACTGCAGCTTAGCTTAATGTTGTAGACCGGAGAAATAAACCTACAAAAGTAGTTGACGTTTTTAGTTATTTATTAATTTTTTTAAAATTAAATTGTTTATTAACTGTGGGCACTATGTACTGCTCCATGAAATCACTGCAAAAATGATAGCAAGCAATATCTTAAATATTGGTATCCAAAATATTTATCCAGTATTTTATCCAGTAAGTTTACAGTAAAATAAGTTTAAAAATTAAGCCTATTTCTTTTAGAATTTTTGTTAATTTCAAGCGTCGTGTTTTATTGGCGGACAATGTAGGTTATTTCATGCCTTTGTTTTCAAAACGATAGAAATAATTTGCCAAGAAAATGTTAAGAATGAAATTAGAATGTATTTAAGATATTTTCCACATGATGCAATAAATATTTTTTGCAGACTCACTAAAAAAAAAAGATGTCAGATGAAAATATTCTCCCATTTACATGTTTAAAAGATGGGAAAACAAAAACGACAAAAAAAAAAAGAAACAGCCAAATGCAGCATAATATGGTATAATGTAGTGTAATATAACATAATGCGTATTTTGTCAAGTTTCACAACTACTTATCATTTAGCAGATTAGAAATGTTGTACAAGTGAACAATAATTACAACAGTAATATAATATGAAACACAGAGCATAAAATATTTATTTAAAATTTTATGGGATATTTGTTGTGTAGGACACAGTCATGGGTTTCTAAAATTTTATTTATTTATTTATTTTTGTTTAGATTGTAATAGAATCGGGAGGGAAAGTAAACGAAATGTTATGAAACAGTAATAAAAAAAAAAAATCCATATAAAGTGTCAGTATCTTGCAAGAATCTCATATTACGATATGCTTGTCTTGGTATTTTTGCCTCCCTCACCTGATTGGATGAATTCCATGTTGCCAGGGTGACGTGTGGATCTGTATGGAGCTAATGGACACCTCACTGGATAAGTTTTATAAGCAGGTCCATGAGAAGGGTATGACCATCCCGGAGGACATCCTTGGCAAGACAGCCGTCTCGGTGAGTGTCGTATAATAACTGTCTCTTGTATTAGACACACTACACTACACACTTTTTTCAGTAGTAAGCACAAACATGCATAAAGGGATTTCAGCAGTAATTTGCACACTAGTTTGCTACATGCGGCTGTGGTGGCCCAGCGGTTAGGGTTCCTGATTACTGATCGGAAGATTACGAGTTTAAATCTTGGTATTACCAAGCGCCACTTTTGGGCAAGTCCCTTTACCTTCAGCTCAACTGTAAATCGCTTTGGATGAAAGAGTCTCTAGGCAGACTTTATTCAAAATTAGATTATTCAGAATGATAATTAGAAAATGATAATTCAAACAAATATTTGCAATTGTATTTCCCTTATTAAGCATGCACAATATTTTGAGACATCATCCAGGTTCAGTTGCAAAACGAGACTTTGCATTTTCTGGCACAGCAGAAATGTACCGTATGTACAATGGCTGCTAAAATGCAAATGCATATGCAAAATCTATTTGGCATTTTATTTTCAACGTCTGTGCTTCAGTCTTTCAATGACTGCTTTGATGCCGCTGTATTAAAAAGAAAGCAATAGCAATTCTCTCATTGGCATTTTCATTTTGGCAGTCATAAGCGATTCCTAATGAGGAAATGTAAAATAATGCTTGGTTTGCATATACAAATGAAATGTTATGATTTTAAAATATGTTTAATTTTTTTTTTTTTTTTTTTGTGCTCAGGATTGCACACGTTAACAGCTTCGTCCACTGTTTTGTTTTGTTTTGAAGCGAAAATTGAATACAAATAAAATACATTTTATTAGATTTGTAAATGTATTATTCAGTCCTAACAGAAGTTAAAGGAATTATGGAATTGCTTTATGAGATATGGGACTCAAAAGAATGCCTGCAGGGCGACTTGATATCAGCATGTCAAAAAAAAAAGAAAAAAGAAAAAAAGCTGTCCTTTTAGGCACTCTCCGTCCAAAGAGCAGAATAAAATACAGTTGTAGTCATAATATTTTGACACGTCTACCACAACATGTTCATGTTGAATATCATATAACTGATTGTTGTATTATTGCCACAGACTCACTCTAACCTGAACTTAAGGCAGCTTTAATCTTAAAGCGGCATTCACAAGTAAAATATTCTCAATTTTAAATAAAACAGCAAAAGCAAATTATTCGAATAAAGTGACTGCTGATAAATTGTTGAAAGAAAAGAGCAAACGATTAACAATAGCAAAACCATAAATACAAAAATAAACCATGTAAAAAATACGTATAATAGATTTAAAGCCCCCATGAAGTACCTTGTGTTGACAGGGCGGGACATATAGAGTGGCTCCTCCCATTTTTTAAATAGCCAATAACATTTAGCTTACCTCACAGCCATACTTGACCATAGATTTGACCATAGATTACCATAGATTTTTATAATGTTGGGGGGCGGGACACTTGAGATTCTAGACAGCATTTGATTGGACAGAAAATCTGATGAGAAGCTGAAATGCAGAATGATGTCGGCAAAATTGTTGACCCAGATTGTTTTGGAGTGCACTAGTTTATAGATAACCTTAAAGTTAAAATATTCATACTAAAAGCATACTAAATGTTTTTTCTTTAGCTTCTGGTTATATCATTATCTTGAATGCAAGTTTCCAGCAATCCCCCCCCCCCCCCCCCCCCCATCTTTAACTTTACATCACAAATACGTCTTTTGTACAGTGTATACATCATGAAAGTTCACGTTTAGACATCAAGGACTACTCTTGTACATTAACCTTTTAGAGTAAATAAACTTTTTTGATGTTATGTGCACTTTTAGTCATCAGTTTAGCTTGAAATCTGATGTTCTGTTTATTAAAAAAAGACTCACAATAAGTGTTCACTTTTATGCATTACATAACTTCATGTATCAGTAAGTGAGAATAAAAACAGCTTGTCTGGAGCGCTCAGATGACAGAACAGAGACGGCTGTGTTGGGTAATAAGAGATGACTGTAGCAGAGACAGACAGGAAGACAGTTTGGCCACGTCCCAATTCGCTGTTACTGATTTTCCTTTTCTGCACATCTAGGGATTAGGGCTGGGCAGTTTGATAATGATATTAATATTGTGATAAATTATGTAACAATACCCATTTTCTGAGATATCGCAGGTATTGTGGTGAGCTTATAAAATAAAATAATACAATTATAAACTTATTGGAGGCACTGGATATTGGTTATGAAATTTCTTACTGAATCTATTTTTTAAAAAAAAATTTATCCTCATTGTAATTGTTTAATCTTAGTTTTATTTAACAAAAAAAAAAATCTTTAATCCTACCCCCCTCCCCCTTCTTCTTCATGACGTACACCTGTACTAGAGATTATATATAGTGTGTGTGTGTATAAATTTTTGCTTTTCAGCTAACAGTGGAAATACATGTTTGGCAGAGCTGAGGCTGTAGAAATAGGATATTTCCTGCTTTCTTGTTCAAATGACAAATGGGCTTCCTCTGTTTCCATTCCTCACTCCTGCACACAACCGTGTCCATTAGACACAATTACTGACCTCCACATTCAGGAAATTAATGTATCTGTTGCACTGAATCTTGTTTCCTGTTGCAGATTGTGAAGGCTCTGGAACACCTGCACAGCAAACTGTCAGTGATCCACCGAGGTGAGAGACGGCAACAGCTTGGTTTTTTTTTTTTTTTAATGTAGAAACATGTAATTTCATTATTTTGAAGGTATCTTTGCTCTACAGCATTTCTTTGCATGTGCCTAAAACTTTTGCACAGTACTGTAGGTTTTCAAATAATTTATGCACAAAAGGATTAACTACCATTTAATAATGTGCCAGTATTACCCATAGTTTTAGGTCAGTATTAATACAGTATCATACTCTGAATGTCACTGACACTGACGGTTATTAATGTGCAGTTATCACCCAGCGTTCTACATGCATTTATAGAGCTGTTTTTAGAGCAGTTTTCTATTTTAGAGCCAATATCTATAATTTAGGGTTGACAGAAATTTCTAGTACACACGCTTATGGACCCAGTGTAGCTATTTCTTTTGTTCAAGATCAAATATTTCATCAAATCTCGGCCTAATTATGCTATTTAAACTAAATCTTCACGTGCAGTATAAATAAATATATTCTACACACTCATTTCCTATCATATGCCTGATTCTCTGCTCTCATATTGCTGCAAATGGCACAGATCACATGCAAATTGGGTAGATTTTAAATGTGTATTACAATTTTTTTTTTGCTCTGAATAAGGATCCCCTCCTGTAAGTCGTAGACGAGCCAATCGACAAGTGAATCAGGCATGATTGACAGCTCCGTAGGTGTTTTGAAATCTGATATCAACTAACATGCTTTGAAAGCTCCGCCCCCTTCCTCCCATCCCACACGTTTTGAGCTCATTCATGTGAAATAAAATCGGATCAGTTGGCTAACCTTTGTCAAATATATAGTTACTATCAGTTAATTATAGTTATTAAAGACACCACAGAAAATTTTGTCCGAAAATAGTAAAGAATGGCTCTATTTCAGCCGAAGCAGAAAAAGTGTAATGAGGCCTACAACGCGGTGTAAAATCGAAATCTTTACAAATCATTTTAATTGGAACAATAATTAGAAAGTGATTAAAAATGCTTGCTTTTTTGCCCCTTTCGGTAGAGCCACGTTTAAGCAGTGCAGTCAGGTCAGTCATGGTGTAAACTGGAGAGTGCGCGCGCGCGCGAGAGTGAGTGCGCGCGTATACAGAGTTTTACAGTAATCATCAGGCCAGCGACGGCTTCCCCCTTAAACTCCTGGTTGTTACTGTAAAACCCCATGTATACGTGCACTACAGATTTATGAAAAGGAAAAGTTTTAACACCCACCCCAGACTTTGTATGCATTTTTCCTCTTCAGGGTTGAACCCAAATCTAACTACAGTCCCCTCTGAAAGTACTGGCACAGAAGGTCAATTCTATTCTGACATTTAAGGGTTTGAGATCAAAAGATGAATGAGACCATAGATCAGAATTTCAGCTTTCGTTTACTCATTTACATCTAGATGTGTTAAACAACTTGGAACATGGCACCCTTTGTTTGAACTCACCCATTTCTTTTTTTCATCAAGTGATCAAAAATATTGGAACATGTGACTCATAGTTGTTTCTTGTTGCCCAGGTGTGTCCTGTTAAATAGATTGTTTAAAGAATTAATAGCGCTGAATGTCTACTCTAAAAGGATAAACCAACATGAAGGCCAGAGAGCTGTCTATGGGAGAAAAGCAAGCCATTTTGAAGCTGAGAAAAGAGGGGAAACTCTATCAGAGGCCGTGTCAATGCAAACACAAACTAAAATATAGGATAGTCTTTAGATTTGATACATTATGGGTTTAATTTAGTATATTGTAAGCCATATTGCAGTCAAAAGGTGTGCAGTTTAATTGCAGTTTTAATATTTTGGTCTGTATTGGTCTGACTCATTACATACATACATTACGGTCAAAGATGACAGTCCATTGAAGCAGCTCAGGGGTTTTATCGTGGCTATTCTTGACATGATGCTTCCACCCTTCCTATTTCATCACAAAGAAATAAAGAAATGCATGCACATTGTTTGCATACATGTTTTTTAAATTTTATTTCCTGTTTTATAGGCCACTTGCAGGTGCAAATCTTCTCTAAAGTCAGCTCTCATGTAATAAAGTATTTTGAAGCACCATGGCAACTTGGAAACATGTAGAGCTCTGTGACATGTCTTGGGGCAGCTTGGAGTTTGTAGAAACTTGTCTAAAGCTTCATTTGTTATTTAAAAAAAAAAAAAAAAAAAAAAAAAAAAAAAAAAACTGATTTATTTATTTATTTCTATCCTAATTGAATCTTTTAAGTCCAGGTGGTTCTTGTGACACACAGCACCTGACACGTCATCTCCAAAGAAGGGAACATTGTGTTTATCAAAAGCAGGACTATTAATGAAGTGTTCTGACGTGTTTGTGTGATAATTCTGATAGGAAAATATGCTCAAGGGTTTATTTTAATGCCACATTCCTGCATGAATGCCATTTTCTCTTTATCCAAGTTTTGAGTTTCTCTGTGTCTTTCTCCCTCGCTCTTTCTGTCTGTGTGTTTAGACGTGAAACCCTCCAACGTGCTGATAAACATGCAGGGTCAGGTGAAGATGTGTGACTTTGGGATCAGCGGCTACCTGGTGGACTCGGTGGCCAAAACCATGGACGCTGGCTGCAAACCCTACATGGCAGTAAGTTTGGGGAATTTCCTGTTAAGGGAGAAATTTGTAATGTTTAAGTGTTCTACTAGAGATGGATAATGCGATCAGACTTGGAAGTTTCTGTTGCCAAATTATGCAAAACATTACGGGCATGATGATGGTGTTGTTGTTAAACACTGTAGTGTGCTGTGGTTACAGGTCTGATCTGGCATGTCAGCATCGTGCATGTTCACGGCAAAGCAAAAACAAAACAAAAAAAATTGGGGTCAGAAATTTGATCTCGTACCAATCGGAAATCACCTTGATACAAAACTTTCTTTCTTTCTTTTTTCCCCCCCGTGTTGTGGTTGTCATCATGGCCTCAGAGGGGTTTCCTTTACTTTAGTTGTTTATTTATTCATATTTTTTTAAAATTTCCAAGTAACTTTTTTTTTAAAAATAAATTTATTCCATACCAATAATTTAACTTTTCTCCTCTTTTCCACTTTATTTTGTAAATGTTGAATATATTTTTTTTTCTTTACTAACATATCAAATATATTGCCACTTTTTTAAACAAACCCTGATCAAAACTAAATATCATGCTACATTATGTATCTAATTAACATACCAAGTATTGTGATATAACTTCCTGACACTCTTAGTTTCTCTGATTATGTACAGTACTGTGAAAAAGTATTCGCCCCATCCTGATTTCTTCTGTTTTTGTGTATATCTCATACTAAATTGTTTCAGAAATTAAAACAAAATCTAAAATAAAACAAAGGCAACCTGAGTAAACACACAGTATCATTTTTTAATGATACTTATTGAAGCAAAAAAGTTATCCAATACCAACTGGGCCTGTGTGAAAATGTATTTGTCCCCGTAGTTACTAATTCCCCAAATCTATGAAACTGCATTCATAATGGGATTGGACTAGGACTAGACACAACCAGGCCTGATTACTGCCAGCCCTGTTCAATCAAATCAACACTTAAATAGAACTTTTTGCCAAAATTGAAAGTAATAACAGAAATGATGAGGAAGAAGGTGATTGAAATACATCAGTCTGGGAAGGGTTACAAAGCTATTCAAAGGCTCTGGGACTCCAAATAACCACAGTGAGAGCCATTATCTCCAAATGGAAAAACTCAGCACAGTAGTGAACCTTCCCAGAAGTGGCCGACCTTCCAAAATTCCTTCAAGAGCACAGCAAGTACTCATCCAGGAAGTCAGAAAAGAGCCAAGGACAACATCAAAGGTCCTACAGGCCTCTATTGCATCAATAAAGGTCACTGTTCATGACTCCACTATCAGAAGGACACTGGGGGGGGGAATGGAATGGCCTCCATGGAAGAGTGGCAAGGTGAAAACCGCTGCTTTTGGGAGAATGTTCTGTGGACTGAGGAGTCGAAAGTGGAACTGTTTGGAAGACAGGAGTCCCGTTACATCTGGCGTAAACCAAACACAGAATTCCACAAAATGAACATCATACCTACGGTCAAGCATGGTGGTGGAAGTGTGATGGTGTGGGGATGCTTTGCTGCTTTAGGACCTGGGCAACTTGCAATAATTGAGGGAAACATGAATTCTGCTCTCTACCAGAAAATCCTAAAGGAGAATGTCCTGTCTTCAGTCCGTAAGTTGAAACTCAAGCGCAACTGGACTATGCAGCAAGACAATGATCCAAAGCATAGGAGTAAGTTCTAGTCCTAGTAAGTCCTAGTAAGTGAAAGACTGATCTCCAGTTATCGGAAGCATTTGGTTGCAGTTATTGCTGCTAAAGGTGGCACAACCAATTTTTAAGTTTAAGGGGGCAATTCGTTTTTCACATGGGTGATCGGTGTTGGATAACTTTTTTTTTTTTTTTTTTGCTTCAATAAAAAATAAATAAATAAAAACTGTATTGTGTGTTTACTCAGATTGCTGTTGTTTTATGTTGCATTTTATTTGAAGATCTAAAACTATTTATTATGAGATGTACACAAAAATAGAAGAAATCAGGATGGGGCAAATACTTTTTCACAGCACTGTATATTTGACCATATCTCCATTCAGTGGACCCGGTTAGTTTCTGTTTGTGTCTGTTGCCACATTTCTGGCCCATAAATTCGCTCCACCCTCAACCAGAACAGATTTGTTCAGCTCTGGTTCTTTTTTCCACTAAAAGGCAACTAAGAAGACTGTTATAATTGTGACCGAGAGGGTGAGGTTGGTTTCGGGGAAGAGGAAAGCTTGTGAATGTTTTCAGTGTTTGCATGACAGACAACAGAGAGTTCTAAAAATGACAAACTGCTCCTTTAATGAGTTGACGGTAAAGACTGCCTACATGAAGTAACACTGAATAGAAGCTTCATACAGGAGGTGTGTGTGTGCGCATGCGTGTGCAGGCGAGTGTGTGAGAGAGCTTGACAGCTTTGTGAATGAAAAGGGAAGCTCTTTGTAGTCTGAGGAAGAGATTGTTCATGCTGAAGTGACATCATCTACTTCCTCTAATCAGTTGGTCTGTCTTTCTTTTTGCCTCTCTCTCTCTGCTTCTGTCTTTCTCTCTCTCTCTCTGCTTCTCTATCTATCTATCTATCTCTATCTATCTATCTATCTCTCTCTGCTTCTGTCTTTCTCTCTCTCTCTCTGCTTCTCTATCTATCTATCTGCTTCTGTGTTTCTCTCTATCTCTCTGCATCATCTCTCTCTCTCTATCTGCTTCTGTGTTTTTCTCTCTCTCTCTCTCTCTCTCTCTCTCTCTCTGCTTCTATCTCTGCTTTTCTCTCTCTCTCTCTCTCTCTCTCTCTCTCTCTCTCTCTCTGCTTCTCTCTCTCTCTCTCTCTCTCTCTCTTCCCACGTCTGACAGCCGGAGCGGATAAACCCAGAGACCAATCAGAAGGGCTACAACGTCAAGTCTGATATCTGGAGTTTAGGCATCACCATGGTGGGTCTGAACTTCTACATTTTTCTTTCTCTCTCTCTCTGTTTTTCAAATTATTTATTTATTTATTTATTTTTATATTCAAAACACTACGCCATTCAGTCTTCATACCTGACAGTGGATTAGACAGTGGACTCCTGAACCCCCTAATTTGGCTTAAATCAGTTATAGAAATGAAACGTTAACCTAAAATTCAGGGATATCATGTATCAACTGCGTACATCACGTTCTGAAGAACTTGAAATTGGCATTTATCCCAGGTGTGTACACAGCATACACACAGCTGTACACAGTGAACAGTGATAAATCCCACACGTTCTAAATTGCTCTGCTTGTGCACATCTTTATTTGCATAAGGAAATGCCCCCAAACGACCATATATGGTAAACAACTTCTTCTTCTTTTTTTTTTTTTTTTTAAAAAAAAGCCCAGTAGACTGCTTGTAGCACTGCTTGTTGCATGGAGCATCTCAAAACGTCTTGTTTAATAAATAATTTATAATTGTAGGCAAATTGGTGTGGTATAAGAGGAATAAAACTCTTGGGGACAAGCGGTTATAGGAAAATAATCAACTTTAGAATGGTGACTGTAACCCACAGTGCATCAGGCCGTATCACACCACACAAGTCGTTGATTATTTTCCTAAAATGCATGAAGTGGTGGATTGCTGCTGTTGTGTAGTTGTTGGTGTTGATGTTCAGTTGTGCTGTTGTGTTCAGATCGAGCTGGCTATCCTGCGTTTCCCATACGACTCATGGGGGACGCCGTTCCAGCAGCTGAAGCAGGTGGTGGAGGAGCCGTCCCCTCAGCTCCCCGCTGACCGCTTCTCCCCAGAGTTTGTGGACTTCACGACACAGTGGTGAGTTTATGTACACACGTACACACACACACACACACACACACACACATTCACATTAACAAAAAAGACTTGTATGGAGGACACTCCACATAGTCTATACACCTAATATTAAACTGATTTTAGTCTTATTTATCTAATAAAAACATCTGATGAAGATCTGGTGAAGTTTTCTGTATGGGGATGTTTATTTAATGTTTATGGAAGGAGTCTCCAGTTTCAGCACGTTGTTTGAGTAGGTTTTCCAATATGGGAAAGGGATTAAACACTTCGCGCCATACTGTTATTGTAAAATAATCAACTTCGGTATGGTGGCACTAAATCCGCTTCCTGTTGTGTTGCAGCACACCACCGCACGCATTATTAACATCATTAATGTGAGTTAGTGTGCACTTTAGTTCTTGATAACCGCAATAATAATATTTATTTTGTTACTAATCAGATAAGTTTTTAATAGCCATTATTAAATACAGGCGTTATTAAATAATTTAACGTTACTTTTTAACGTTTTAATTAAAAAAAAAAAAATTCAATGTATTGCTAGCAGTTAATGAGCAAACGTGTAAATCGCGTCATAAAATGCTTTTGAGAATCGTGATATGATATTTTTGTCATATCGCCCACTCCAAATTATAACTCTGGAACAAAAAAGAGAACTCAGGTTTCTCGTGCTTTCCGGAAGGTATTAAATTGTCCACATAACTATCTACAGCACCCTCCACTAATATTGGCACCCTTAGTAAATATTAGCAAAGAAGGCTGTGAAGTCTATTGTTTAACCTTTTAATCTTTTGTTAAAAAAAAATTCACAAAAATACTCTGCTCTCATGGATATCAAACAATTGCAAACACAACACAGGTTTATCTGGAAAAAAAGCTGTTAAATATAGGTGTGCAACAATTATTGGCACCCCTATGAATTCATATGAGAGAAATATATTTGAAGTATATTCCCATTGATATTTTACATTTGTTTTTATTATTAAGAGATTTCAAAGCTTTTCTCATAAGAGAAATTAAACCGTATTATTATAACGAATAGCTGTAGACTGCATTGCACGCACAAGGAAATTAAGACATTTTAAGTTAGTTTTGTTTCTTCCTTTTGTTTGCTTTAGCTTAAAGAAGAATTCCAAAGAGCGGCCAAACTACACAGAACTCATGGTGAGTTTTCACACCTGCACTTTTGTCATTTTGGCTGCACTTTCTTACCGTGACCACTAGATGTCAGCCTCATGTCATTTAACAGAGGTCAGTTCATCAGCATCAGACACCGCAGTGAACGGTACACTGGAGGGGAAAAAGAAAAAAAAAAGAAAGAAAGAAAAGAAAAACTTGCATCTCCTCCACTTTTTTGGTATCATTTGCTAATTTTTTTCTTTCTTTTATCACTTTCTCTGTGCAGCAACACCCCTTTTTCACCAGCCACGACTCCAAAGAGACGGACGTGGCCAGCTTCGTCAAGAGCATCCTGGGCGACTGAGTGCCTCTTTTCTCAGCGAAGGCGGGGCAAAGCGGGACTAATTCCACAGAAATAAAAAGAAGAAAAAAAAAACCCCAACCACCAAATTGCAAGACTGACACCTGAAAGCCACGCCCACCTCAGGCAGCAGTTCAAGGGGGCTCATGAGAGAGGGAGAGTGAGAGAGAGCGGCTAAGGGAGGGGGCGGAGACTGAATCTAAGGGGGCGGGAGATTTCCTAGGAACACAGATGACGGGCAGGGGACGGGGTTCTGTGTGTGTGTGTGTGTGTGTGTGTGTGTACGTACATGTGTTAATTAAAGGAGGGTGTTAAAGTCCCGATCTAATTATATTTCTCCCATATGAAAACAATTAAAAACTCAGTTTACTTTACAGCATTATAACATCAACACACAAATACAGAAGAGCGATTATAGATATATTTATATGTTGTATAAATGTGTGCTATTAAAAGGTGTGATAAATATATTGTAGGATTCAAATCACGGTTGTTTGAGATGCTAAAATTTCTTTGAGCTTAAATTAAAGTTGAGCCTTTAAGCGCTGACCTCGAGTCAGTTTTTAAACGTGCCGTGGATATGCAAGGTCAGTAGTTAATACCACAAAACAGATCCATGTCGGCGGTTATTTTACAAAACACGGTCACAAGTGAGTATCGTGTTATTTTCTTTAAAAAAAAAAAAATCTTCTTAATAATCCTAATCTGGTAACTTTGTCGTACATTTTTGCACTCTCCCACCTCCTAACACACCTGTACCAGGTGATCATGTGATCCGCATTCTTGATGAATTGAGTCAGGATCTGGGACTGAGCAAAAGTGTGACTCATCTTTGGGAGAAAAGCTGGCTTAAGTTATCTAGCTCCCTGAGAAATCCAACAGGACCCTTCATGAAGTTTGTGTGTGTGTGTGTGTGTGTGTGTGTGTGTGAGAGAGAGAGTGCGTTTTTGCTTGTATGTGTGTGTATATCTGTATTAAGGTTATCTGGGGAATTGGTATCTTTTTGGTCTGTTGCTTCATCTAGTCCTCTGTTCTGAGCCAATCAAGAGAGTTCTTGCTCTGTGTTCAACTGCAATTCAACTGGAAATTATTACTATTATTGCCATGATGATTATGATTATTATTACGATATCCCCACATTATGAGAACATGCGTATTAACCCGTCTTGAGGTGTTTTGCAGTTTCTGTATTTATTGTAACTGCTGTTTTGTTTTGTTTTTCTCTCATTGAAAACTTGACATTTTTGTTTTCTTTTTAATTTTAAGCTGTGCGTGCGAATGTAGCTTTTGTGAGTGTGTGGGAGAGAGCATGTGTGATATGTGTGCGTGAGAGGGAGTGTGTCTGTGTGAATATTGTATTACAGTTTGGACACACGTAGCTGACACTTCTCTGAAAGTCTCACCGTGACTCAGAAGCCTGATTTGTGCCTCTTTATAGAAAAAAAAAAGATCTACAATACATTAAACAGAAAAATGACAAAAACCCATTCTGCTTTGTGTGATCACATGCTTTGCTACAGGATTTAGATGGACGTCTCTGGAATCCTTTTAGTGTTTGATTTAACCATAAACGCTTTGCTTTTTCTGATGCATCTTTCATTTTATCGCTCTGAACAAGTGAACCGTTAGCAAGCACACAGTTATTTGTACTTTTGTGTCTTGGTGCAGACTTTCACTCCATTTAAATTGAACTCGGGGGTGTTTTTCCCCCCTTTGTGTGATTCATATGCCCAGGTGAGAACACAGTGTCTGATTGAGGTGGTCCCGGTTCACTTCCAATTGACCCCTAGTGCAGTTTGATTGCGGTGAGAAAGCGAGTCGACTCTGAATCGATTCTCTTGCAGGAAGCAAATCAGACATGCCGTGTATTTTTTGGGTCGGTGCTGTTTTCCCCCTGTAGATGTAAGCTGCTCGACTGAGCTGTAATGCTGCAGAAATGCCATGTGTTCTGGATATTTGGACCACTGAACAAAAAAGGAAATAAACAATGTTTTAAACTAGTTATTTATATAATTACCTAATCACTTATTAAGCGCCAGCTCTGTGTTCTCCATGCTCGGGTGATTTTTGTGATTTCTGTGTGCACCTGCAAAAGATTTGTTTACCTTTTTTCTGTCTGCTTCTTTCTGACCAGTGAATGAGTTTACGAGTATGTTTTCAGCGCTACACGTCCCTCGGGCAACATTTTTTTTTTGCTTTTCGGTTCGTTTTTTTTTTTTTTTTAAATCGTGTGGTGTGAAACCAAACCGAAGAGCAAATGAACCAAAAGCATCCATTTCTCTCTGATTCATACGAGATGTGAAAGATGTAAAAGGAAAATGACTAATAGATGTAACAGGCCTGCATTGTACGAATTGTATTTGACATACATAATACTTAAATAAGGCTATTACGCACAACACTGTGTGTAAATTTATATTGGATTGTAGAGATACCTAAAATAGGACCAGGATATAGGACTGTTTTCTGTATCTTACACCTCTTCTTAATATAGATTCTTCACCTCAGACGGTAGAATGCATTAAACAGCCTTGAGATAACATTTCCAAGTTCAGTTTGGACATAAGTAACAGATTTCCAAAGCAAATGAAATCCCAAATTGTGTCTATTTTGGAATAATATAAATAATAATATATATAGGCAAAATTATTTGAAATGAGCTTAAAATATTTCATAAAGCAATTAAGGTTAAATTACTGATTATTTGTGTCGTTTAATGTGCAAAGCAACAGTAAGGTGATTCTGCAAGTCTTTGGAACTGTAATCTGAATCTTCCAAAAGATATCCCTGCTGGAGGAAAAAATAGAAACCATCACAGAAATTCTAATGGTTTCCACTACAAATAATATTACAAACTATCCGCTAACCATTAAAACCATTATTGGTCCTTAATGGTATCCACTTGACATAACATGCCACCAATAGAAGACAACAAATTACCAGTAGAAACCCACAGGGAGCATTACAGTTTCCATTAAAACCAATACAACTCCCATTAAAGCCAAATTCTATGAGGGTTTCTATTGTTTGTTTTTTTTTCCAGCAGGGATTCCCTGGATTGGTGATCATTTCAATGATAATGGTGGAGACCGATGTCTAAGACATCACTCTGGTGTACAGTTGGGTTGAGATCTGGTGAGTGTGAAGGCCGTAACATATTTATATCATTTTCATCCTCATCAAATCATTCAGAGCACAAATTCCCAACCCTGGTCCTGGAGTCCCCTCCTGTCCTGCACATCTGAGTGAAAACAGGACCAGGGTCAGGAATTCACTCGTCATGTTTCCAGATGTGTGTCTGGATGCTTCGCTGGTGGTTTCTTGCTCGCTGAAACCCTCGTCTCTGCAGCACACACGGGTCGGAATGCTGCTGTATTTGGGGGGAGGAATTCCCAGGACCTGTCCTGCCATTCAGCTGCTCCAACACACAGCTGATTCCATTCAGACGTTCGGTAATAAGGCCTCCGGTGTTTGAAAGATTGTTGGAAAGCAGAGAAACTGCTACACTAAGAAAGCAGAAAACATTTCCTAATATGCTTATAGTCTCAATTTTAAGTACTTGTATGTATGTATGTATATATATATATATATATATATATATATATATATATATATATATATATATATATATATATATATATATAATGTGTGTATGTATATATATATATAATGTGTGTATGTATATATATATATAATGTGTGTATGTATATATATATATAATGTGTGTATGTATATATATATATATATATATATATATATATATATATATATATATATATATATATATATATATATATATATAATGTATGTGTATGTATATGTATATATATGTATATGTATGTGTATGTATATATATGTATATGTATGTGTATGTATATGTATATGTATATGTATGTGTATGTATATGTATATGTATATATATGTATATGTATGTATATATATGTATATGTATGTATATATATATGTATATGTATGTATATATGTATGTATATGTATACATATACATATATATATACATACATATACATATATATACATACATATACATATATATATACATACATATACATTTCTGCTTTCTTAGTGTAGCAGTTTCTCTGCTTTCCATAAATAAATAAAAAAAAAAAAAAAAAAAAAAAATATATATATATATATATATATATATATATATATATATATATATATGTAAGAAGCACTGGCACAGCTGATGGACGTGTGTCTAAAACCCACACACATGCATATGTAAGTATATAGATATACATAATATATACGTGGCACCTGTTATTCAGTCTCCGTTTCATTTAGTTGCACTGTACATGTGTTTAAGGCTTAATTATGTCAGATGTCTAGAAAATGTATAAATTTTTTATCATATTTAGCTATTAAAAAAAAGAATTTTTAAAAATGTTTTTGGCCTTAATTACCTTGACAGTATCATTAATTATTAGAAAATATTTCAGTATTTAGCATAGATATATGTTGATACGTGTACTTTATTTCTCCCGAGGGGAAAGATATATATATATATATATATATATATATATATATATATATATATATATATATATATATATATATATATATATATATATATATTTATATTTATATTTAAAAGCAACAACAACAATAACATCAACAAGAAAATAAGATATAAATAATCTTTTATAGCATTTGTCTTCACCTGATGGATTGTTGGATGGATTTTTTTTTTTCTTAAAGAAATATAAGATCATTAATCCTTTTTCCTTTAGATACTTTTACTCATTTCAAGCATGAAATTTCAATTGTTAATTTCTAGAAAGACACTAATGGGATAACACCATTTTAAGCTTAACAATTATTAAATTATTAAATACGTCTTTAAATAGGGTTAGTGGTTATATTTGTTATGTAATAATCTCATAATGGACATATTGCATAACATAACTTTACATAACATTACATAACTTTTCTTTTATTCAATATATCTTGACATGCTAAGATATCCTTTGCAGTGCACATGAACTTTTATGACATCAATGAAATGTTTTATTTATTTATTTATTTATTTATTTAATTCCTGCTCATTCAACTGATGTATGCAATTCTTCAATAAGTCATAGAAGCTATACCTTACTTCGCGATGGTGCTTAATAATAGTGTTTCATGTAAATAAAACTCCACTTCAGTTTAGTTTTATTCTGCCATATGAGGACGATAAATACACTTCTAAAATCAGTCAGAAGACAGGACAGATGTCTGAAAGCTTCATGTATATGCTGTTAGTACAGACAAGCTAAAAACTTGTAAGATGCAGAAAACACAAATCAAATATTGCAAATATTGTCTTGATCATGTGACTAATAATAATAATAATAATAATAATAATAATAATAATAATAGAGGGTCGTTCTTTATTCATTCTTTTATATAAAAACGAAGTCATGTACTACATACGTAAAACTTTTACCAGTTTTGGTGTAGACCCTTTCATAAATCTTATGAAAGCTCTATGCAGTGCTTAAGAAGGTGGTATGAAATCCTCTTACTAAATATTTTTTGATGAAAATAGCCCTGGTTACAGTGATGTAAAAGAGTGTGTGCGTGTGTGTGTGTGTGTGTGTGTGTGTGCGCATGTTGGCCTGGTCACAGTGGAAAAAGTACCTTGTTGCCATCCCACATCAAAATCCCCAGTGTCGCTGCCTATTCAAGAAGCTCTACAGGAACCGAGTGAACTCAGTGTGTCACCGAATCATCATCTTCTTACTGGAACTCCAGATTAGGACTGTACTTAATCACAATGTATATTGTCATACAGGTGTTGCTATGGGGTTAAAGGTCAGAGATCTACAGAATTAAAGGAAATATGAAACAGTCTTCCTGGAAGCATTATATTAAGAACATCCCGTCTGACAACCTTACTCACCTTTTTGTCTTGGTTATTTGTTCAATGTGAGCTGATATATTAAAAGTTGTGATTTTAATAGTGTAATGTGTAAGGCAATCGTCACCAACCCTATTCCTGGAGATCTACCTTCCTGAAGACTTTATCTAATCAAGAATTAAGGCAATGATTAGATGGTCAGGTGGGCATGATTATGGTTGGCGCTAAAGTCTTCAGGAAGGTAGATCTCCAGGAACAGGGTTGGTGACCACTGGTGTAAGGCATGGACCAGGATTCATAGCAACTGGTAGATTTTTTTTTAAGGATTAATTAGGAGCTGGATTGCATGGACAGTACTAAAATAGAACTGGACAGTTGAAGATTGGAAAAACATTATCTGGTCTTTTTCTGTTCATCATCCGTCCAGTTTTGGTGATCCTGTGCCCACTGTAGTGCCAGATCTTGGCTGACAGGAGTGGAACTCGATGTTGTCTTCTGCTGTTGCAACTCATCCACCTCTGAGATGAGCCTTTCTGTTCACCACAGTTGTAAAGAGTGCTTAATTGAGTTACTGTAGACTTCCTGTCAGCTCGAAGCAGTCTGGCCATTCTCATGCACAAGGCATTTCTGCCTGCAGAACTGTTGCTCACTGGATCCATCCATCCATTTTCCATACCACTTATCCTACATGGGGTCGCATGGAGCCTGGAGCCTATCCCAGGGAACTCAGGGTACAAGGTGGGGGACACCCTGGACAGGGTGCCAACCTATCACAGGGTACAATCACACACATTCACACACCACGGAAAATTTGGAAGCGATGATCAGCCTACAATGCATGTCTTTGGACTGGGGGAGGAAACTGGAGTACCCAAATTGCAAAACCCCTGATGCACAGGGAGAACACGCAATCCCCCATCCCCCAGCCCTGCAGGTGCGAATCAAATGTGCTAACCATTAAGCCACCATGCCTCCTTGCTAACTGGATGTTTTTTGGTTGTTGCATCAATCTGTGTAAAATCTAGAGACTGTTGTGTGTGAAAATCCCAGGAAATCAGCAGTTTTTGAAATACTCAAACCAGCCCATCTGGCATCAGCAACCATGCCACGGTTAAAGTCACAGAGATCACAGAAATTTTCCCCGTACTGATGTCTGTTTTGAACAAGAACTGCAGCTCTTCACGCGTATCTGCATGATTTTATGAAATGCACTGCTGCCACATGATTTCTTGCTTCATTAGCTCCTAATAAAGTGGATGCTGAATACATCAATAATGCTTGTTTTTGACAGCTGAACTCAGTAACAAATTGGCATTGCAGGTCACATTGCAGCCTCACAGCTCCAGGGCCTCTGGTTCAATCCTGAGCTCTGGTTGCTGTTTGTGTGGAGTTTTGCATGTTCTCCCTGTATCCGTGTGGGTTTCCTCCAGGTTCTCCGGTTTCCACACCCCTCCCAAAAACATGCAAGGAGGCTAACTAAAATAAATTGCCCCTAGGTGTGAATGAGTGTGTGAATGTGTGTGGTGCTCTGATATGGACTGGTGTCCCATTAAGGATGACTCACACACAGTGTTCCTGGGAAAGGATCCAGATCTTCTGTGACTCAGACAAGGAAGGAGTGACTTCTGACGATGAATGAATGAATGAATGAATGAATGGACACCTTGAGCTTCAACCAAGTGCTAAATTTGTACTGACTGATTTTACAGAGGAGTTTTTTTTAGCAGTCACGTAGTATCACCTGTACTTTCAGGGTTAGTGAACCTGTTGAACTGCACAGGATATTACATGTATTAAAGAAAGGAAGGCCTTGGATTTTCCACTGAGGCCTCAAACAGAGGAGGCCAATAAAATGAGCAGGAATAAAAGCGTGTCTCTCAAAACAAGCTTTGTTTTGACTGCGGGGGAAGTGCATGAATACGATTTGGCCTTGAACCCAAGGCTTGTCGAGAAACTCCTTGTGACTTGAGAGTCCTACCTCACGACCACCTGCTCTAGAAGTGACGACTGTTTTGACTCGCATCCTCTTCTTCTGAACTTAACCTCGGCTTTGGCCTTGTTGATTAAGAGGTTATTTATAGTGGCAGGGTCTTCACTGACCTTACTACTTCCAGGATTCAGAGAATATATGGGATGTATATCCAGTTCACGCACACACATGCCTCAAGATCTAACGGATCATTGTAGAAAATGCATGGTCACAGCTACATTGTAACCTCCAAAAAATATTTATTTTTCCGCTTGTGTGTTTGTTGATTGAGTAAATTTGTGGTCTCAAATCTCAACTCATATATGCCTAAAGAAAGAAAGAAAGAAATAATCTGATTTGAGCTGCTGTATAAACACGCAGAACTTGATCACACACACACACACACACACACACACACACACACACACACACACACACACAAAACCTTTTTCAGACTGTAAACAAATGGGTGCAACATTAATGTGTCACTACTGTAGCTTTCCAGAGTTTACAGTATACACTGAGTTACATGTTTTTGTACATTCTTATGTTTTATGTAATGAATAAAACACCTGGAGGTTGTGCTCTTATAGGAAAATAATCAACAAGGTGATCTGATGTGAAGCGGAGTTACTCTTACCACCCCAAAGTGGATTACTTTCCTATAACAGTATGTCCTGAAGTGTTTCATTCTTTTCGTAATTTCATGAATTAAAGAATTACACATTTTACCTTTTAACGTCCACAAAACAAGTTAGTTCATGTTATCACATGTTATAGCAGTTTTCCCCCTGTCTTAAAGCTAATAAGAAGGTAGCTTGTGCATACAAGTGGTGCAACAGAAAAACTTTCGCACTGGAGACTCCTTCCGTGAATGTTAAATTATTATAATGTTAAATCTCCTTACAGAAACACAGAACACCTTCTGACCAATCAGATTTGAGCTTTCAATGGGTATAATATAGTTGAATCTCTGTTATTATTACATAATACATACCATACCATATACATACTGTAATAACAATTAAATAAGGAACGCTAAATCTTCTTAACAGCTCGCTCTCGGATCCTATGAGACTTTTAAGGAGTGCTTGGAGGGTGAAGCCAGTTAAAACAATCACAGACAGTATTAAGTAAGTGCTTGGCAGTGGTAGCTCGGTGGTTAAGATATTGGACCACTTATTGGAAGGTTGTGAGTTCAAACCCCAGCAACACCAAGCTGTCCCTGCTGGGCCCTTAACCCTCAACTGCTCAGATGTATAAATGAGATAAATGTAATACACTCTGGATAAGGGTGTCTGCCAAATGCCATAAAGTGTAAAACAACACATACTGTATGTGGTGTACTACAAGTGAATAATTAAATTGATAGAAGAGTTTAATCTTTTTACAATTAGATTAAAAAAAAAGTCATTTGTAACACAAAACTTTTAATAATAAGCAATTCATGATTCATTTACACAGTACCTATTCCTCAGTTAGATTTGTAAATTTTAGAGTATTTCAAATGAGCTCATTAAAAAAAAGAAATAAAAAGATAAACATAGGCTGGGGGCATGCTGGGTTAGTGGTTAGCATGTTTGCCTCGCATCCCCGGGGTTGGGGGGTTTGATTCCCGTCTCCGCCCTGTGTGCATGGAGTTTGCATGTTCTCCCTGTGCTTCGGGGGTTTCCTCCTGGTACTCTGGTTTCCTCCAGGTACTCTGGTTTCCTCCCCCAGTCCAAAGACATGCATTGTAGGCTGATTGGCACCTCTAAATTGTCTGTAGTGTGTGAATGGGTATGTGAGTGTGTTTGCAATTGTGCCATGCAATGGGTTGGCACTCCATCCAGGGTGTCCCCGGCTTACACCCAGACGCTTGCTTACGCTCCAGGTTCCTCCCCTACGACCCTGTGCAGGATAAGCGGTACAGAAAATGGATGGATGGATAAACATAGGCTGTGACTGGCACTGTATTTATCTAGCATCATCAAGATTGGGTGTTGTTTTTCCTTATACATTTTTATAACTTGCGATATCATGTGAGGTGTTTGCTCATCATTTGAGGCAACAGTTTAATTTTTACTGAAGTGAGAACACATTTTCTTCTTTTATTTAAGATACTGCTTAAAATATTTATCTAGTGCCTTTCTAATGCCTAAGGTCACCTTTCAAAGTATGTAACACAAAGTAACATGAAGAAATACACATGATTTCTCAGAAAACCTCTTTTGCATCTCTTCCTGTCAATAAGCGACCAGTACATGGCTTTGTAAAGACCAGGTAAACCAATAAAGACTCCTGATGTAGGTCCATTTCTCCCCCAACAGTCCATCACTTCTGGTCACTGTTCTACATTCATTTCCAGTAATAATTATCCCCCCTTTATTTACTTTTTGTATTGGAAAATTCCTCTCCCTGATCTTTATGTGCAGCCGAGTGACAGATAAATATAGCAGATTAGAAAATATAACTGGTGAGATAATGGATGATATTTAAAAGCTTTTCCTGGCTCAGTGAGGACCTAAAATCAGAGCTTTTACTCGCCAGATCTTTTCTACATATCTGTCTGGCATCATTCATGTACACATGCACATGTGGATGTTCCTGGTTTGTGATGATCTGAGACGAGCTT
This sequence comes from Cranoglanis bouderius, assembly GCA_023630585.1. Lineage (NCBI taxonomy): Eukaryota > Metazoa > Chordata > Actinopteri > Siluriformes > Cranoglanididae > Cranoglanis > Cranoglanis bouderius. The sequence goes on along the minus strand of CM042562.1, from coordinate 15,168,794 downwards.
TGCTAAATATCTCCTAATGTTGAGGGATTTAGATAAAGGGAACTGATCCATTGGATTCAGATCCATACTGCATGGTAATATACTTTAGTGTATGTGTGTGAGCTTTCCTGTTGCGTGACCAGCTGGTTGCCTTTTTTTTTTTTTCCATGCCCTGGTTTGAGTTTTGCAATCTATGCTACTGGCTTCTCTTACTGACAGCTGATGATGTCATGGAAACTGTTATGAGTGTGCTTTTTAAAAAATTGGGAGAGTGAGTCGTAATGAAACGCAGCCCCCACACCCTCTGTCGTCCGGAGGTCGTCTCCCATCAGCCTTTATTAAGTCCATCTACCTGAGCTGAAGTCTTGACTTCTGAGCATTTTTATGTCTTTACGTAACCCATAACAGCCACTTCAGTGTATCTGGGACATGCAAACAAGGGTTTTTTTTTTAAATTCCTTATTGAGCCCCTGGTAACTAAAAGTCTTTAATGCATATGTTCATGTTCTCTGCTTTTCCGTATGTGCACTATAGAGTGGCAGGAGGACAAAAGAGCACCATGATGCACAAATCTTGAACTCTCACGCCACACTGGCTAAACATAAAATGAACTTTCAGGAGGTTTCTGGGAAATGGAGATTTCTCATACTTGCCCCAAACAAAATATCACTGCATAAAGAACATTAAGTACAAGAAGTACAATCAGTGTAAAAGTTGCACTGGTGTGTAAATAAAACCACATGCTTCAGTTAAAAGTGGCAGACGACACACAAGTGACGTGGTTAAGACTAACATCAAGAATACTTGTGTGGGTGCTTTATAAGAAAAACTCAAAAGTGGATCAAGCTGCTGAAATATACCATGGTGAGACTTTAAAGTGTCCATATGTAGTTGTACATGTAAAATGTATTAGTATTAGTATTAATAAACATGAATGATTTCGGGTGCTGTGGTGTGTAGTGCTGTGACTAACAACCAGATATGATTTGTAGTATCCATATAAAGTAGTATAGATTTGATTGGATATTTAAAAAAGGAAAAAAGTCATACATTTGACTTTTGTAATAAGTTATAATTTGTAATTTATAAGTTGTAATAATTGTGTAAATGAAAACATAAGGAGTAGTGTTCTTTTTTTCATCAAAAGTCAACTTTAAATAAAAAGAGTGTAGCAATAAAATATAGCAAGAATAGAAAATTAAAAAAAAAGATATATATACAGTGGGTATAGAAAAGAATCACCCCCCTTTAAAATAATCACATTTTGCTGCTTTTCAGCCTGAAATGAAGACAGACACAGTTTTTGTTTTATCCAGCTGTATTTACTCAGTGCAACTTATAACATCCAAGTGAAAGATATAACACCAACATGTCAGAAAAAAATAAAAAAAATAAAAAACCAGAATCACTGAGTTGAAAAAAGGATCACCTCCCTCCTAAAAATGACTTGTAACCTCAATAAGGTGTAGCTAATCACCTTCTCAATGGCACACAAAGCCATTCGACTTTCAACTGTGATCAGCTGTGGTCATTTTGATTAGCTCAGTATGAAAAGAGCTTTCCTGGAGCATTTTGTAGTGCAACTGAAGCAAACAATCAACTATGGGTGGCAAGGCACTGTCAAAAGATCTCCGGGTTAAAGTTGTGGACAGGCCCAAGTCAGAAGATGGATACAAAAAAACTTCAAAGGCTTTATCAATACCTAGAAGCACAATGAAGTCTATTATTAAGAAGTGGAAGGTATTTGGTACAACACAGACCCTCCCTGGATCAGGACGTCGCTCCAAACTGGATGAAAGAGCCAGGAGGAAACTGGTCAGAGAGGCCTACAGCAACTCTGAAGCAGTTGCAGGAATTTATGACAAAGAGTGGTCATTGTGTGCATGTGACAACAATATCACAAATTCTCCACAAATGTGGCTTGTATGGGAGGGTTCCTCAAGAAAGACCACAAGAATGCACCTTGAAGATTCTGAGGCCACATGGAAAAAGGCGTTATGGTCAGATGAGACTAAAATGTAATTATTTGGCTTCAACACCAAACGATATGTCTGGCGGAAATCCAATACAGCTCACCATCCAAATAACACCATTCCTACAGTAAAGCATGGAGGTGGTAATATCCTGTTATGGAGGTGTTTCTCTGCAGCAGGGACTGGAAGACTTTTCAGGATAGAAGGAAAATTGATGGGGCAAAATACCATCAAATTCTTGAGGAAAATCTGCTGCCCTCTGCCAGAAAGTTGTCGATGGGAAGAAGGTTTACCTTCCAACATGACAATGACCCAAAGCACACAGCAAAACTGACCACAGAGTGGTTGAAGGAGAAAAAGGTGAGTGTCCTTGGATGGCCTAGTCAGAGCCCAGACTTAAACCCCATTGAAAATCTGTGGAATGACATGAAGACTGCAGTCCACAAACGGTCACTGTAAAATTTAACTGAACTTGAGCAGTTCTGCAAAGAAGAGTGGGCAAATATTGCAAAGTCTAGATGTGCAAAGTTAGTAGAGACATATCCCAACAGACTAAAGGCTGTAATTAAAAAATAAGGCAAATTAAAGCAAGGGGGTGATCCTTTTTCCAACTCAGTGATTCTGTTTTTTATTTTTTCTCACATATTGGTGTTATATCTTTCACTTGGATGTTATAAGTTGCACTGAGTAAATACAGCTGGATAAAACAAAAACTGTGTCCGTCTTCATTTCAGGCTGCAGAGCAAAGGGAGGTGATTCTTTTCACACACACACGCACACACACACACACACACACACACACACACACACACACACACACACACACACACATATATATATATATATATATATATATATATATATTGTATTCATATTTAAAACATTTTTAGAAATATGAATATTGATAAAGTATTATTACTTTAATACTAATACAAAGGTTTCATTCTTGTCCCTAGCGGTTTAATAAAATAATATAAAATAAATTCAAATAAAATTTATGACCAGGTGCATGGTGGCTTTGTCGTTAGCACATTTGCCTTGCACCTCCGGGGTTAGGGGTTCAATTCCTGCCTCCGCCCTGTGTGCATGTTTACATGAATTTACATGTTCTCCCTATGCTTTGGGGGTTTCCTCTGGGTGCTCCGGTTTCCTCCCCCAGTCGAAACACGTGTTGTAGGCTGATTGCCATTTCAAACTGTCCGTAGTGTGTGAATGAGTGTGTGTGTGATTATGCCAGGGTGTCCAGGGTGTCCCCAGCCTTGTGCCCCGAGGTTTCTCACAACCCTGTGTAGGACAAGCGGTATAGAAAATGGAAAAATTTATGACGTACCTATGACCTTTAACATACGTGAGTTTAGGGAAAAAGGTTTTCACCCCTTCCCCCCCCCCCCCCCCCCCACACACACACACTTTTGTTTTAGATATAAAGTACTAATAAAGTACAGAAAATTGCACAGACACTACACAATCTTTGTACAATAATCAAATCTCTTTTTTTTCCCGCTGCACAGAACTATACACAGTTACATTTAGGTCAGATGTGTATCGGCTAGTGCAACACTGACTGGCTACAGGGAGCTGCTGCTGAGTAACAAAATTAATTGAGTCCTGAGTAGGATTTTTTTTTTTGTATGAAAATTGCTTGTCTAATTGACGTAACATGCTACAAAATTCAGCAGCGTTAACTAACAATAGATGCCATTGTTTGAGTACGGTGTGTGTGTGTGTGTGTGTGTGTGTCTGTGTGCGTGCATATGTATGTGTGATGGTGCGAGTTGCAGCTCCCACACAAGAGAAGAGTAGAGAAGAGATGAGTTGGGCTGCTGGAAAAAGCGGAGGGGGAAGTCTCTGTGCACCTGCAGTCATGCTGCTTATTGGTAAAAGGGAAGAAAACAGGATCTGGATCTCGAACATCCTGTTGTGCATTCCCATCACCGTTTGTATATATGTGTGTGACTATTCCTGCCTTCTGGGTAGAAAGTTGGAAAGCGATGAATCAGGGTGTGACGAGTTCCTCCAGCTTAGCTTATCTTCACATTCTTCCGTTTTCTTTCCTCTTCGTTTAGGTCTTTTCCTTTCATTCACGTCGCTCTTGTTGTTTAATACAGCAAAACAAAAAGTGATATAGAGAAAGATGCAGTGAATAGTGCTGAGATGTACATGTCATATCTGCGTAATTGCCAGTATGGTCTATTTACTGCTCTTCCTTTTGGGGAAAACCAGCCGTGATTAACTCCTGCTGGATCTAAAATAACCAAACCGCATCATTTCCTCACCGTGCTTTTGAACCAGCCAAAGGTGCACATGCCAGTGCCTTTCCTCCTCATTGTGCATGAAACATGGATGACAAATGATGAAGCTGTTGCATCATGAGCTTCTTTCGCTAAGCATTTTTCCATCCAATTGTTTCTCCTGGAGTATGTCAAATGATGGTGCTACTGCTATGTGAATAGAAATGGAGTAACATCAGGGCTGACTGGTATAAATGTGCTAACAAGGCATACAGTATACAGTACATAAATAGAAAGACTCAATTTTTGGCATCTACATTGTCTTATTTGCAGTTAACAAACAGCTTAAAGATGATTATTATTTATGTTTATTTATTTATTTATTTAATTATTATTATTTATTTTTTTTACTTTTTGGGAACCACTAACAACAGCACCACCAAAGGTCATAAATAAAAACACAGAATGGTATGAAGAAGTAACACTAGGGTTAATTTCTTTCTAGCCCAGACTGTAGATTTTAAGTCATGTCAGGTGATTACACAGAGTGACACGCCCACTAGATTTCACATCCTTCTGGGCTAATTAACTTAAGTCCGCGTCAGTACTTATTGAGGAGACATGCGTGAAATACAGTCCCAGATGTATGTAATGAACGTTAACAAGGTGGACTGTAGTGTATCGTCATTGTTTCCACTTAAAATCTCCTCTTTGTATTGTCCAAAGTACAAATTACACAGAAGGACAGACGACATAACAGTTTGAACGGAAGGGTTATACCTTGTCTGTTTCATATTTGGAGGAAACACAGCACGAACCCAGTAGAGTATTACAGACTTAGATTTTACATTTCCTTCATTACAAGTAACAGATATGGTCAAATAGTGTATGCCTGTGGTCACAAACCCTGTTCCTGGAGATCTACCTTCCTGAAGACTTTAGCTCCAACCATAATCATGCCCACCTGACCATTTAATAATTGCCTTAAGAAGTTCTTGATCAAATAAAACAGGTGTGTTAGATTGGATGGTTGGAGATGAAGCCTGCAGGAAGATAGATCTCAAGAAAGAGGGTTGGTGACGACTGGTGTATGCTATGATACTAATTAAAAAAAAACAAACAAAAAAAACAAACAAAAAAAAAAACAACTAAATAATATCATTTCATAAGTTTACATATTCTTTCTGATGGTGATATAAATATTTTCTAGTAATTTCTATTCCCACGCTTTGCCTTTATAACCTCCAGCCCCCAATCTCTTTCCAGTTCTCTGAAGAGCTTTTGGATCGTCTCAGTGTATAATCTGCCCATTTTTTCTTGACATATCTCTTGAAACACTGCCAGATATACCAGTTATACACCGCCTTCTTCTAATCAGGTCAGTGGACTGAAAGGCTGCTAGCAAAACTTGTTTTTACACTCTTCGTTTTATCTCTTTTTCAGGATACGCCCACATTTCATTTTAATATAATATAAGCTTGCTTTTATTCCATCCAGAATCAATAGTCATACAAACTTTTCAATTGACTTCGATTCACTTTATAGTTTATTAGGTACTAAAATGTATGTAGCAGGTTTACGTAATTTTTTATTTAGGTTTAAAAAAACAACAAAAAAACAAAACAAAAACCATTTCCATATAGGTCTTTTTGAGCACAAATGTAAAATTTGCATAAAAGATAAAGGATTTTGTGTAAACACTCCCAAATTCTTAATTTGTATTAAAAGGGGGCTGATTCCTGCTAAAGAAGATGCAGATGTAAATATGACTGTGGTCACGCACGCACACGCACGCACACACACACACACACACACACACACACACACACACTCAGTACAATGCATGTCTGGGCTTGCCCTATCATGCTATAAATAGCTCATGGCTGATTTGTGAGCTTGACAACACATCCACAGTAAAAGTGCACTGTCATGGATAAAGACTTGTAAAGTCAACTAATCTCTCTATTTTTGATCTAGCTTTATTTCCTTCCTCTGCTTTCATCACTGCTGTTTCAATATTGCATCTACAAAAAAGCAAAATTTACAGCTGGATTGTGTCTCCCAAAGCAGGATTTTGTAGTTAAACCAGTTTTACACTGTGCAATTACAGCTGTCATTTCAAATTCAAATTCAAATTCAAATTTTATTCATCACACACACAACCATACACAGTACAACGTGCAGTGAAATGCTTTTTTCCACTGTCCGTGACATAAAATGGAATTTACGTAGACCAGAATTTACCTGTATACAGTTCGAAAAACGAAAAGTATAAAATATAACGTAGGATATAAAGAAGGGTGGCAGCAACAGTCTAACTGTAATTGGTATAAAGTGCAGATATGTGCACTTATTTGTGCAATGTAATGCTGTGCAACATTAAGCTGAGGTAGTTGTCCTGAAAATGTCCACATACATAATAATATTTATAAATACAGGATATAAATACAGAATAAAGTGGTTACTGAAGATGAATGAATAGAAGATGTATTGATGGAATGTAGGTGGTGTGGGTGTTGTGTAAGCAAATCCAAGCTCTAGTCCTTGGTGTTGTCCTGGTTGAGGCCCGAATGGCCTGTGGGAAGAAGCTCTTCTTCGTTCTCTCTATGTTGGCCTTCAGGGAGCTGGAAGCACTTCCCTGACTGGAGCAGAGAGTAGAGTCCATTGTTTGGATGGCTGAGGTCCATCACTGAACACATCTTCCTGGCCTTCGTCCAGCACCGCTTGCTGTAGATGGACTGCAGGTCAGGGAGCTCAGTGCAGATGGTGCACTCAGCTGATCGCACCACCCTCTGGAGAGCCTGCCTATCTTGCTTGGTGATGTTTTCAAACCAGGCTGTGATGCTTTCCGTCAGGATGCTCAAGTGGTGCAAGTGTAAAAGTTCCTTAGCACCTTAGAGGGCAGTTTAAAGTCTCTTAAGTGTCTAAGGTGGTAAAGACGCTGCCGGGTCATCTTCAACAGGGTGTTGATGTGACAGGACCATGACAAGTCCTGTGTGATGTGAACACCAAGGTTACCGAAAACTGTCCACTCTCTCCACTGGGGTCCCATTGATCATAAGGGGCTGGTAGCTCCTCTCCTTTTTCGTGCTGAGGTCCACTATCAACCCCTTTGTCTTGCTGACATTCAGGAGGAGGTTGTTCTAGTGGCACCAGTTCTCCATGCTTTTAATCTCCTCCAGGTAGGCCATCTCGTCATTGTCAGAGATCAGGCCCACCGTGAGAGTGTCATCATCATCATCATTTAATTGCCATCTCAACGATGTCTCACGACGTCGTACTCAAGGCCATCTTCCGCCAGGGACTCAACCCAGCCATCGTTAAGGAAATGACATATCGCAACGAGCCACTCTCTCTGGATTCGCTCATCGATTTGGCGATCCGGCTCAATCAGCTACTACACAGCCGGAGCTTCGCTCGGAGCCGTCCAGAAACGCTCCCGATACCTGCGGAACCCATGCAGCTCGGCCACGTCAGGCTCAATCAAGAGGACCATATGTCAAAGGAGAAAAGTGTGAGTTCTACCAACAAACCACCACCTTCCTGGGATATGTGATTAGTCCTGAGGGGGTCGCTATAGATCAGAGTAAGGTTGACGCCGTCAACCAATGGCCCACACCTACCACCATAAAGGAACTACAACGCTTTCTTGGCTTTGCTAATTTCTACAGGCACTTCATTCGAGGCTTCAGCTCCATCATCTCACCCCTCACAACCCTTCTACGCGGTGGGCCACGCCGTCTGCAGTGGAACGAAAACGCCGAAACCGCTATGTCACGACTTAAAACCGCCTTCACCACGGCACCCATTCTCAAACATCCCGATCCATCTCGTCCTTTTGTGATAGAGGTGGACGCTTCTGAGACTGGGGTGGGGGCCGTACTGTCCCAGCATTTTGGAGAGAAACCTAAACTATACCCTGTGGCCTTCTTCTCCAAGAAACTAACCCCAGCTAAATGTAATTATGATGTGGGCGATAGAGAACTCCTAGCTCTCTAACTGGCACTGGAGGAATGGCGACATTGGCTGGAGGGGGCAGACCACCTTTTTCTTGTCTTTACCGATTACAGAAATCTAGAATACTTATGCACTGCAAAACATCGGAACCCACGTCAAGCCCGCTTGGTCCCTGTTTTTTGCCCGGTTCAGATTCACCCTTTCGTATCACCCAGGTTCAAAAAATGCTAAGGCCGACGCATTATCCCATATGTTCTCCAAAGAACCCAAATCCACCAGTTATGATCCTATCTTACCTCCATCCTGCCTGGTTGGGGCCATCCAGTGGGAATTAGACCACCTACTAGGTCGGATCCCTCGCAGTCAAATCCCCTCTGCCTGCCCTCCAGCCCTAACCTTCGTCCCGCAGGCCTTCCAGGACCGTTTAATAAAGTGGGCTCACACCGCTCCTGGCACAGGTCATCCCGGGGTTCAACGCACATACCATCTGTTAAAGCCCAAATATTGGTGGCCCCACATGCTACATGATATCCAACAAGCCATCAGGTCATGCAGTACTTGTGCCCAATCCAAGGTTCCCAGAGCACTTCCCTCAGGTAAACTCATGCCACTACCTATTCCACAACGTCCCTGGTCACACCTTGCTGTTGACTTTATCACCGATCTCCCTAACTCACTGGGCAATATAACTATCTTGGTCATTATAGACCGTTTTTCCAAATCCTTACGCCTCATCCCTCTCTCTAGTCTCCCATCAGCCTTTTACACAGCAGAGCTCCTTTTTTCCCACGTCTTTCGGTATTTCAGGTTACCAGAGGATATAGTTAGCGATCGGGGCCCACAGTTCACTTCACAAGTATGGGCAGGTTTTATGGAGAAGCTAGGGGTTAACGTTAGTCTCACCTCAGGATATCACCCCAAGTCCAATGGCCAAGTGGAACGAGCCAACCAGGAAGTGACCCGTATGCTCTGTTCGTCTGCCCTGGGCAGACTATGCTCAAAATTCCCTTCATCACTCCGCCACAAAACTCACTCCCTTCCAGTGTGCTTTGGGATACCAGCCACTGTTGTTCCCATGGAACGCCACAGCCACCGATGCCCCGGCCGTAAATGAGTGGTTTGTACGCAGCGAACAAGTCTTGGCGGCTACTCACCAGTGACTAGAACAAGCAGCTCGTCAGGCAAAACCACAGGCTGACTGACACCGACAAGCCAATCCTCGGCATCAGCCAGGAGACCGAGTGTGGCTCTCAACCAGAGATCTGAGACCAAATCACCCATGCAAAAAGCTCTGTCCCAAGTATACCGGTCCCTTCAAGATTCTGAAACAAATAAATGACGTAACCTACAAGTTAGCCCTACCTCCTCACTGGCGCATAGCCCCATCATTTCATGTATCCCTCCTAAAACCTGTGCACTCAGGTACTCTCGCTACTGAACAGCCCAGCAACACCCCACCGCCTCCACTAGAAATCAATGGACAATCAGCATACTAGATAAGAGACATCTTAAAGTCTTGTCGTCGTCAAGGGCGTCGTCAACCTCATAGACTGGGAGGGGTACGCCCCGGAGGGACAAAGCTGGGTCCCAGCGCAGGACATTCTGGACCCCAATCTCATTCAAGATTTCCACCGGAATCATCCTGAATATCCCGCACCTCAACCCAGGGGCTGTCCTCATCTGGATAAGGCTCCCGGAGTGAGCCCTTTGGAGGGGGCTCTGTTAGGTCGCGCCAGGAGCGCAACTGCAATTCCCAGCTTCCCCAGCGGTCGGCAAACATGGCCGCCATGAACTCAACTTCCCAGCAGGCATAGCGGTCTCCTAACATGGCCGCCATGGACTACACCTCCCAGAACACTCATACATTCCCACGCTCACAGTCACCTTCATTCTGATTACACACACCTGCTTCCAATTTATGTTCACGCACCAGTACACCCTATTTAAGGACTTTTGTTTTTCAAGCATGACACGAGGTATTGTTTGTTCATGTTAAGTTAGCACATATTGAGCGCTCTATATATCGGACTGTTACTCTGGCTTTTAAACCCTGCTTGAACTTTTCTTACTGTGGATTATCACTTTGCCCTTAAGGATTATCTCTGTTTTGATGTGTACCGAACTTTGCCTGTCTTTTGGATTTACGCTCTCGATTCCCTCTGACATTACTATTTGCCTGTGTTTTGAACTTTGCCTGCTTTTTCTACTCTTTGGATTGTGTTTTTGTTTGGAATTAGCTTCTCATCTGCTACTCCTAATAAACTGATGAAATTCATTGCCGCACTTTCTGTATTATTAATTCTTTATTCTTGTTATGTAACCAGAACAAGGCAGCATGCCTTGTTCTGGTTACATAACAAGAATAAAGAATTAATAATACAGAAATTTCGACCGTCTGAAAAGTATATGCACTCAGTACTTGGTTGGGGCTCCTTTTGCACGAATTACTGCATCAATCAGCCTGTGGCACTGCTGAAGTGTTATGGAAGCCCAGGTTGCTTTGATAGCGGCCTTCAGCTCGTCTGTATTGTTGGGTCTGGTGTCTCTCATCTTCCTCTTGACAAGATTCAGGTCAGGCGAGTTGGCTGGCCAAACAAGCACAATAATACCATGGTCAGCAAACCAGTTACTAGTAGTTTTGGCTCTGTGGGCCGGTGCCAAGTCCTGCTGGAAAAGGAAATCAGCACCTCCATGAAGCTTGTCAGCAGATGGAAGCATGAAGTGCTCTAAAATCTCCTGGTAGACTGCTGCATTGACTCTCGACTTGAGAAAACACAGTGGACCAAACACCAGCAGGTGACATGGCACCCCAAATCATCACTGAATGTGGAAACTTCACACTGGACTTCAAGCAACTTGGATTCTATGCCTCTCCACTCTTCCTCCAGACTCTGGGACCTTGATTTCCAAATGAAATGCAAAATTTACTTTCATCTGAAAAGAGGACTTTGGACCACTGAGCAACAGTGTTTTGAGTAAAAAAGAGTTTTGAGTTAATTAACTGATTAGAGCTCTTCTCAGGTCGACATTGCTGTATTATAAATTCTTTATTCTAATATTTTTGAGATACTGGATTTTTCCAGTATCTCATTTATAAGAGCCGTAAGCCATAATCATCAAGATTAAAACAAAAAAGCTTGAAATATTTCACTTTATGTGTAATGAATCTAGAATATATGAAAGTTCCACTTTTTGAAATAAATTATGGAAAAAAATGAACTTTTCCACAATATTCAAATTTTTTGAGATGCACCTGTATTCTAGCAGACTGGGATCTGCCCCGGTAGAAAAGTCCAGAACATCCAGAAAGTCTGCCAAAGTGCAGAGGGCGGGTGGCACACCAAGGGTGGAAAGCTTGTTGATGAGCTTAGACAGTATCACCATGTTGAATGCTGAGCTATAGTTGATAAGCAGCATTCGAATATAGCCGTCCTTGTTCTCTAAGTGTGTGAGGGCAGTGTGTATCATTGCCATGTATAACAAATGTCAGTGACCTTGTTTCTGAAGTTTGGGATGGAAATGTCGCTAAAACCTGGCAACCCTGGTTAATGGGGTTAGCTTTTCCGTACGTGGCACACACACTGTGACAATGATGATGGGAAATACATCTGCTGTATTGAACACAGTTGAAGAAAGATGTCTTAAACTGCTTAAAACTAGCTGCTAGAAAGGATGCTGAATGACTGTATGTTGTCGACTCCCAACTCAAAAAATTCACTAGCTAGTAGCCTGTAGCATAAATCAAGTATGATATTACTTAACTTAATTTTGTTTGAGGATATGTCGTCCTGCCCCACCAAAATCTATGGTCACAAGTCACTCCTACCCCTGACCTACAGCATGTGTAAAGGGGATGTTGTTGTATCCTGTTCCTTTTCCACACACAATTCACATGCATCTGTATCCCTAATTAGCATATCATATCACTGTATCATATGTGAGACTGCCAACCACAGATCACTGTTTTTGCATGATGTATATAGGTTGACATGATTTTAAAAGATGGCACTACAGCTTGCCCCATTTCCCATCAGCTTATTTATGTGCAATCTGTTGAATAACTTTTAAAGATGGAATACCTTCAACCTTACAGGATTTTTTTTTTCAATTCACTGATTATATCTTGCTATTAAAAGCTAACTGCTGTTACAGTGTTCAAAAAATCCCATGGAGTTCCACTGACCTGAATAAAACACTCAGAATTGCAGAGAGCCAAACTATCGACTAGATATCGCATTGGACAGCCTTTTAAGAAGGACACAATGGAAAAAAACTTAGATTCCATCTAGTACTTAGTAAGGGTTCTTTGGTTTGCCCCTCAAGTTAACCCTTTCTTTCAGAAACCTTTAGGAAGCTAGGACCCTTATCTATCCAAAGAATCCTTGAGGAACTTTTTTTTTTTTTTAAGATCGTAAGATTGTACGGTATCCACTCTTTAAACATGTTCTTCAGTGGTTCTTAAAGGTGTCATTGGATAATTAAGGGTTCTTAGCTTCCAATAAAAGGTTCTACTTGGAACACTTTCTGATAGGGAAACCATCTGTTGTCAGGTTCTACATAGCACCCTTATGTAGTGTTTATATTACTCTTGTGGAATACTCTAGTGCTTTTTTTGTTAACCTAAACTCTATCCAACACATCTGTAGTATATCTGCGATTTGAAGAACCTTTTTTCCACACTGGGTAAGTTAGTGGTACAAGCTACAAATTATTGGCAGTTATTTTCTTCTTAATACCTAGATCCTGTCAGGCATTTAACATTTAGCTTTAAAAATTCGGCACTTGGTACGCTCTTAGAAAAGGGTTCTTCTAGAGTTTTAGTGATTTATTGGAGAAATAAAGGTTCCTGGCCTCGTAAAACAGTTCTGCTTGGAACCATTTCAAATAACACTCCGTTAGTGAGTCCTATGTGGTACCTATAAGGGTTGAAAATTTTCTAGGAGTATAGATACAGAATAACATTCTTTTAAGATGAATAACTGAATAACAAGCAAAGGGATTAAGGGGTTAATTATTAAAGTAGATCCAACCCCTCCAACCTTCCCTCTCTCTCTGTCTGTCTATGAGCAGAGGAAGGGGAGTTGTTGGTTGTGGGATGCCAAAGTGTTAAAGTTATTATGCGAGAGGGACTTCTGCGTGTACGGCGCTTCCTGTGGACCACAACTGCTTCCTGCCTTCATTTCCACATATAACAAACACAAGAGAAACAGAAGCACAGTAGATATAAGGTCAGTGAGGCATAAAATTTGTAGCTCATTAGCAGTGACACTAGCATCTCCAAAATCTCCTAAAATGCTCCGTCTTTATCCATTGATATTCTGCTATAACAAACCTGTCTCTTTTATTAAAAGTATACTCCATTATATACTCCAAGAACTATACTCCAAGACGTATACTCCAATAATCATTTTGGTATCCCAGTTAGAGTGTATTCCCGCCTCGAGCCTAGCGTTCCTGGGATAGGCTTCGGATCCATGACAGTCCTGGCCAAGTGGTAAGGAATGAATGAATAATTGGTCTATGATTCTTTACACATTTTTATTGTTGCTACATTAAACCAAATAGTCATTTACAACTACAGATATTCTTCCACATATTAATGACATTTATGGCGAGGGAAAATATCATTATTTTTTATGGTGAGAAATATTCTCTGTGGGACCCGCAAAATTGTTAAAGATACATCAACCAAATGGCACCACTTTAAAGAACCTAATTTCATTCTGATCATTTCGATAAAATATATTTATGCGTTCTTAAAATTGATATGTAAAAGCATGTTTTTTTTTTTTTTTTTTTTTTTTTTTTTTTTTTTTTTTTGCGTGGTTCGTTTTTTGTATGTTATTTTAATGGGGATATCATTTTTTTGGACAATTTTTTGTCCTTTTTATTTGGTTTGTTTTTTTCTTGGCTGTTTGATAGAATCCAGCAACAACATTATCTGACAGCCACAAAAATATTAAGTCAAAGGATTACACTCTTCTCAAACAAGATTTGATTTGATGTATTTTCTCATTACTACAGTCCCCTCTGAAACTATTGGAATGGCAAGGCCAATTCATTTGTTTCACCAAAGAGATTTGGGTTTGAGATCAACAGATGGATATGAGACGAGAGTTTAGGATTTCAGCTTTTATTTCCTGGTATTTACATCTAGACATGTTAACCAACATAAAACATACAACCTTTTGAATGAGGCCACCCAGTTTTTATGTGAGCAAAAGTATAGGAACAGATAAGCCTTGAAGTAAATTAAAATAAATAACACTTAATACTTGATTGCATATCCCTTGCTTGCAATAACTGCATCAAGCCTGTGACTCATCAAATTATGACTCATGACATCACCAAATTGTTGGTTTCTTCTTTTGTGATGCTTTTCCAGGCTTCTACCAGTTACAGTCTCCTCTTCAGGAGGGGAAACGCTGCTCAAATGGGATTTGATGATTGACTTGGCCAGTCTAAAACCTTCCATTTCCCCTCCCTGATAAAGTCCTTTGTTGAGTTTGCAGTGCATTTTGGATCATTGTCTTGCTCCATGATAAAGTTCCTCCCAATTAATTTGGATGTATTTCTCTATAAATTGGCAGACAAAATGTTAAAGTAAATTTCTGAATTCATTCTGCTGCTACCATCATGAGTTACATCATGAATAAAGATTAGTGACCTGTTTTGGGGTTTTTCTTCACAGCTCTCACAATGTTTGAGCTGTTGTTGTTTTCCCTTGTGTTGCTCACCACCAGTGGTTTCTTTCTTTTTCAGCACATTCCAAATTGTTGTATTGGCTATGCCCAATGTTTGCACAATGCCTTGATTTTCCCTATTTTCTCAGCTTAGAAATAGCTTGCTTTTCTCCCATAGACAGCTCTCTGATCTTCATGTTGGCTTATCCCTTTTAACAACAAATGCAGTCTTCACAGTTGAAACTGAAGGCTAAAACCAAGAGTAGATTTTCAGAGTCATTTATTGTTTAAACAATCAATCTAACAGGACACACCTGGGTAACAAGAGACACCTGTCACATGTTGCAATATTTTTGCTCCCATACAAATTGGGCGGTTTGATACCAAATGTGCTATGTTCTGTGTTGTTTAACACATCTACATATAAATAACAGGAAATAAAAGCTGAAATTCTAAACTCTCTTCTCATATTCATCTTTTGATCTCAAACCCAAATGTCTTCAGTCTACAGCAAAAACAAATGAATTGGCCTTGCCATTCCAATAGTTTCAATGGGGACTTTATCTTCCATGTATTCAGTATTTGAAGAAGCAGAGAGAAATCGTTTAGTGTCTGGTCATCTCAGAACAATGGCTGGCCTATTACAACCCAAAGAAACATATGGTGGCATTATGAAATTATCAGATTAACTAAATTGTATGATGTAATCAGGACCAATAACCAGTTATCTCCCTGCTCATTTAGCTCACTGATCCATAATTATGATAATTAAGGAAATAGAGGCAGAGACCCAGTAAGGTCCCAGGGTGTTTTCCATGCTGTGTCCTCTATCGTTTCTCATGCCCTCCAGAATGTTTCAGCCACTGGCATTGATTTACCCGAGGGTGGCAGGCTGCCATGCGTCCTCTTTTAGTTCTGCTCTCAAAGGGAAAGTCTTAGGATGACCAGGGTGTGGGCCAAGATACCATCTGTCTGCTTCTGTGCCAGCCGGCCATCACATATGCCACTCCAGTGCAGCAGGTGTCCATGCCAGTCTTTTCACACACACCTCTCAATGGACTAACTGAACTGGCCACACATACATGCTTGGGCCTCCTGCTGAAACAGAGGTACACACACACACACACACACACACACACACAGACACACACACACAATCGTTCTTGAATTATCAGTGAGGGCTTGTTTACCAATCTGCTGAATGCTTCCTCTCTGATATGTATAATATTAATAATAATATTTCACCATTATTTATTTCAGTTGCCTGGCAGATGTCTTTTCAAATTATAATCATTAACATTTCCTTATGGACATTCTGACTGGCCCTTATTATTACAATGATGAAACTAAAAAGCTGGGCCCTCATTTATAAAACATTAGTCAAATCAGATTTCATCTTAAATTCCATGTATTTAAAATTTCTGCCTGCTTTTTCTTTTTTGCAAATCAAGACTGGAGATTGAGATACTGAAACCCCACTTGTGTCAAGATGCTAACTAGTTTACTGGTGGTTAGCTACTTGGCTAGCAAAGTTAGCTAATGTTAGTGTCTTTAGGCTAATAGTGCAGCATGACATAGGTGTGTATCCACATCGCATATCTATTCATATATCTATTCATGTTTAGATTACTTTGAAGTAAATTCTCTACAGGTTTTTTTTTTCCATTTAATGATCAAATCCTTTTGGGAGAATTTTCAAATATTTGAATGCTGCAACAAAACAATCAGTTTTGCTACATTCCTCTAAGACAGGGGTGTCCAGTCTTATCAGGAAAGGGCCGGTGTGGGTGCAGGTTTTCAATCCAACCAAGCAGAAGTCACACCTGAGTCTATTGGAAGCCAAGTCCAATTGAATAAACAGGTGGAATCAGGTGTGGCTCCTGCTTGATTGGAATGAATCCTGCACCCACATCAGCCCTTAGCAGATAAGATTGGACACCCCTGATCTAGGAAACAAAGACAAGTGTTACATAAGAGCTAATCATATTCTAATATGCAAACACAGGCCCTGTAACACCTGTTTCCCCAGGGCAATGCTGTGTAGGAGTGGGACATTTCCAATTTGCTAATTCATATACTTATATTCATATTTTTTTCTTTTGAAATATAATTTTTTGTGGTATTATAATATATAATACCAATGGTAATACTATAATCTTTTGAAGAATAACTACTTCAAGTACTTTATAATCCAAAATAGATAACATATATGACTTCATTTTGTTGACAATAATATTCAATATCATTTTTTTCTATGATGAGTACTAAACAATAAGCAAATAATAATTCACTCTTCCACTCAAATTATTCAATGAAATGTAATGACATTTTGCTAATGAATAAAAACAAGATGAACCAGTTGACTGGGCAAATAGAAAACCTTTTTTTTTCACTCAAATATTCACCCCTCTTGAACTTTTCAAGATACTGAAATGTTACAACCTGGAACCGAAATGGACTTATATATGGGAAAATATACCCCATGATGTTGAAGTGGGGAAAAAAATATGTAGTTTGCTAAATTATTTACAAATAAAAATGGTAAAAGTTGTAAACGCATAAGTGTTCACCCCTAAAATTATTTCTGGTGCAGCCAGTTAACATGAGAAGTCACATAATTAGTTGAATGAGGTTAACCTGTGTGCAATTAAAGTGTGACATGATCTCAGTAGAAATAGGCCTGTTCCTGGAAGGCCTCAGAGTTAGTAAGTTAGAGAACATACCTAAACAAACAGCATCATGAAAACCAAGGAGCTATCAAAAACAAGTCTAGGACAAAGTTCTGGAAAAATATCAATCAGGGTTTGTTTAAACTTTGAATATCCCACAGAGGATCATTAAACTCATGATTAAAAAATGGACAGAATATGGCACAACCACAGCTCTACTTAGAGGAGGCCGTCTAGCAAAAGTCAGTGACCAGGTAAGGAAGGCATTAATCAGATAAGCAACCAAGAGACCAATGGCATTATGAACTATTCTGTGTAAATTCAAGCTATATAATCCCAATTAAATCCATTCCAGTTCCAGGTTGTAATACTACAAAATGTGGAAAAGTTCATGGTGGGTGAATACTTACGCAAGCCACCATATACAGCCACGGTGGCATCATTTGCCTCGCACCTCCAGGGTTGGGGGCTCGAATCCTGCCTTTGCCCTGTGTTTGTGCAGCTTGCATGTGCTTCTGGGGTTTCCTCTGGGTACTCTGGTTTCCTCCCCCAGTCCAAAGACATGCGTTGTAGGCTGATTGGTATTTCCAAATTGTCCATAGTGTGTTAGTGGGTGTGTGAGTGTGTGTGCACCATACTATGGGTTGGCACCCCATCCAGGGTGTCCCCCACCTTGTGCCCCAAGTTCCCTGGGATAGGCTCCAGGCTATCTGAGTAGGATAAGCAGTATAGAAAATGGATGGATGAATGGATGGAAAGGGGTTCATAAACAGCAGCAGTGTATCTGCCACAGAAGCTGCAATGGTTCATGTTTAGAAAACTAGAATTGCTGAACTACAGGCAGTTTTTTAATGCATTTATCGGCTCTGGGGTGATGACCCCTCATCTATACATATTGGAAGAAAGTTATGACTAGTGTGGGATTAGATATAAATCAGGCTCAATGTGATGAGATCTAACAGACTAATGAAGAAATAGAAACCTAGCTGAGACTCATTTATACCCTTTCATCACTATTGACTCACTAATCACTCCACTGCAGTGTGTGTGTGTGTGTGTGTGTGTGTGTGTCTGTGGTTAAGGATACTTGAGGAACTTTTTTAAATAATTTATTTGTGTACAGCGTAGAGCAAACATGCCAATATACCAGTGTGTGGGATCTGTTCCTGTGCCCTAGCAACCTAAACTAGACCGCCCTAAATGGCTAGGCAGCTTGGATTGCACATCTGCATATGTGTGTGTGTGTGTGTGTGTGTGTGTGTGTGTGTGTGTTTGTGAGACAGCAAGTTTGTGCGATACGTGCACAACGTGTCTTCAGCGAGTTTATTTATCGCCTTGTGATGCTGGTTGTCCTGAAACATTACCTCAGTGTCTTCTCATGCATGTAAAGACCACAGAGGCTAATCCATCTCGACTGGCATTTAGAGCCACTGTAATATTTGTCTTAATTTGCGACCTCAGAATGAACGTACCATTATTGCAGAAACGTGTGCATGCATGTCATCAGTAAAATTGTGTAATTCAATACAGAACGTCTGTGGAAAATGGTTTGTCCCTTCCAAGAAGTGGTCAGGTGGGAGCATATCTTGTTAAATTATGCAACCGCTAACATTTAATCCTGCTGTTCTGTAAGACCCAACTGTTTTCATCTGCATGATATGTTATTCCACCTCAGTTAAGATTTTTTGAGTAAAATGAAAGAGTTTATGTTAAATCGCGTGAGAACGCATAGGAGTAGAGCTCAGACACCACTGGTTTACATAACCGCCAAGCGGAGCAGAGCTGTAGTGCTGTAATTTGATGACAAATGAAATATTTGATGTGATAAATCATATTGAAATACAACATGAAAGCTATTATCTACATTAACACCCCTGACTCCTAGACATCTAACGTACCCTAATATACACTTGTTACGAAACACGGGGAGCTGCATGCATGCGCTGGGGAAAAGTCAGTTTATTCATAAAGTAACCAAAAGTATATGGACAGGGACAAAAGGAACACAAAAGCAGGGTCAAAAACAAACACTAATCCACAAACTAGCAAGGCATAAATCCACACAGTAACGAGGCATAAATCCACAAAGTAACGAGGCATAAATCCACACAGTAATGAGGCATAAATCCAGTGTCCAGGAACTCATAATGAAACAATAAACGGAAAACCAATTAATGAATGGGGGCGGAGACTCGACGTAAACCAAAGGACAGAAAACCAATGAACATAAGGAGGCGGAGACATGACATAAACCAAAACAAAAGCACATGGCGAAGTAAACACACGTGAGTCTCTGAATGATTCAGTCCAGCAGAGTTCGTGAATGAATGTGGAATTAATCCGCTCGCCCGGCTTCGTGAGCGGCGCAGCGCGAGGGGTTCTCTAACAGAGGCGTCCCCCAAAGGCGCTTCTCCCGAAGCACCGAAAGTTCTGTCCGCTCTGGCAGACCTGGGCTCCTGGGCAGGATCATTATGTCCGTCCCCCAGGTCCCGAGGCTGGTAATGTCCATTGTTCTGAGGCCAGAGTGGAGCGTGTCTGGCCATCCCGTCAGCCACGGATGAGCACTTGGATGAGAACTTGGACGAGAAACCGGCTTGGTGCTTGACCTGGTGCTTGGCTTGGTGCTTGGCCTGGCGCTTGGCGTGGTGCTTGGCTTGGTGCTTGGCTTGGTGCTTAACCTGGTGTTTGACCTGGAGCTTGGCTTGGAGCTTGGCTTGGTAACTGGACTGGCACCTGGACTGGAACCTGGACTGGAAACCGACTTGGCACCTGGACCGGGAACAAACTTGGCACTTGGACTGGAAGCAGACTTGGAAACAGGACTGAAAACTAAACTGAAAACTGGACTGGGTTTTGGATTGGAAACTGGATCTGAACCTGAACTGGAAACAGGACTTGAAACTGACCTGGGAACTGAACCGGAAACTGAATTAGAAACAGGACTGGAAACCAAACTAGAAACCGAACTAGAAACAGGGCTGGATTCAGGACTGGGAACAGGACTGGAAACAGGTCTGGGAACTGGACTGGAAGCTGAACTGGAAACTAAGATAGAAACTGGACTGGATTCTGAAATGGTTTCTGGACTGGATTCTGGATGTGACTTTGGGCCTGAACTGAGGCATGGGCTAAGGCATGGGTTGGAACATGACTCTAGATTAGGACATGGACCTGGACTGGGACATGGACTAGGACTAGAACATGGACTGGGATTAGAACATGGTAAGGGACTAGGGTAGGAACCTGGACATGGACTTGGACATAGACTTGGACTAGGACATGACTTAGGGCTAAGACATGGGCTAGGACTTGGAAAGGAGGTTTTCCCATGGACCTCCGACATGGACTTGGCTTGGGAGGAGGTCATCCCATGGACCTCCGACATGGACTTGGCTTGGGAAGAGGTCATCCCGTGGACCTCCGACAGGAATGTGGCTTGGGCGGAGGTCCCCTCGTGGACCTCCGGCAGGAGCAGGACAGGAGTGGAGGTCCCCTCATGGACCCCCGCCAGGAACAGGGCTGGAGAGGAGGTCTCCTCGTGGACCCCCGACAGGAACAGGGCTGGAGCGGAGGTCCTCTCATGGACCTCCGGCAGGAAAAGAACAGGAAAGGAGGTCCCCTTGTGGACCTCCAGCTGGTGCTCCACTGAGGAGACCTCCTGCTGGGTCTCCGGCTGGAGCTCGGGGCTGGAGGTTGCCACGTTAACCTCCAGAGGGCGCTCCGCTGGGGAGACCTCATGCTGGGTCTCCGGCTGGAGCTCGGGGCTGGAGGTTGCCATGCTAACCTCGAGGTGGCGCTCCGCTGGGGAGACCTCCTGCTGGGTCTCGGGCCTGCTCCCTCCCATAGTGCTCGAGGAAAGACTGGCTGGGCTGATCGGGCAGGTGAACCCTGTTTAAGAAGGCATTGAGGTCCGGCTTGAATTCCGGGCTTCCATATTCCTGGACCAGGAGATCCACGAAACCCGAAACAGTACTTAATTCAGTGTACCTGCTGGCGAGGTGGATCTCTGCCCACCAGCGAGCTGAGCCGACCAAACGGGATAGGAGGAACCTCACCCATTGTTCCTCACTGGGTTTGGGGTCCTTCAAACTAAGGAAAAAACCCTGGGTCTGCCAAAGAAAATCTTGGGGATATACAGAAAAACCATTGTACACAGTAGGAGGAAAAATACAGGCCCATTGGGAAAAAGAAACTGAGTCCAGGGGAGGAACAAAAAGTTTGGCACGGCATGCTCGTACCTTCCCCGCTGCATCCATGTTTAGGCGGAGTATTCTGTTACGAAACACAGGGGGAGCTGGATGCATGCCTTGGGGAAAAGTCAGTTTATTCATAAAGTAACCAAAAGTATATGGACAGAGACAAAAGGAACACAAAAGCAGGGTCAAAAACAAACAATAATCCACAAACTAGCAAGGCATAAATCCACAAAGTAACGAGGCATGAATCCACAAAGTAACGAGGCATAAATCCACAAAGTAACGAGAAATAAATCCAGTGTCCAGGAAACACGAGGGCAGAGGAAAAACAACGAACATACATAAGCATAATACTGTACAATACTCCGCCTTTAAGCAGACAAACTAAAGACTTTAAATAATGAAAAACAAACAAGACACACCTGGAACTCATAATGAAACAATAAACGGAAAACCAATGAATGAACGGGGGCGGAGACATGACGTAAACCAAAGGACAGAAAACCAATGAACATAAGGAGGCGGAGACATGACATAAACCAAAACAAAAGCAAATGGCGAAGTAAACACACGTGAGTCTCTGAATGATTCAGTCCAGCGGAGTTTGTGAATGAATGCGGAAGTAAGCCGCTCGCCCGGCTTTGTGAGCGGCGCAGCGCGAGGAGTTCTCTAACAACACTATTTAAGTCCCTAGATTTTTATGCCAGTGCATTTTTATAGCTATGATTCCTCTCATCCTGCTGATTAGATAATATTTCCTCTTTAAAGTAGCTGAGATTATAGCTTTTGTGCTATTTTACCTGTTTCCAAAGTAATTCCAAAGAATTATGTCGCATAGGTAGCTATCTAGACAGCTACCTTTATATCCAGGTGAAATTATCTCCACTGAGCTTGCTAGCTAAACATACATCTTCATAAAGTATACATATTTTATTTGAATTGATTTTCATTACATTTGTTAGGGAATTTGTCCAATTATGGTGGCTACTGTAGATTAATATGCAGTCAAATTTCATTTCATACTTTTTATCCATTTAAAGTTACATTTAATGTTATGGAACGTCCTTGATGCATGTTGCAGAGAAAATGGACAATAGCAAGTCCTCTGTGGACTCTGAAGACTTTCCAATGGCAGAAATCTTACTGACTGTTACAAAGTGCTGACACTGGAGACTTCTTCCATAAATGTTCATCATATCAACAATATGTTTTTCTTTATTTAAAAAAAACATATTTTAATTTGTTTATGTTGGGCATCTGCCATACAAGTGTTTGTGTTAGTTACTACAGACACAATATTGTATTACAACAAGTCCATTTTATATAAGCTTGCAGCTGGAACTACTGCCAGAGCTGCTGTTATAGAAAATTAATCAGCACTGTCTGACCAACCAAATTTGAGAACTCAACAGTGCTGTGATATAACATTCATTAAACTTGCTAATCAGAGCATCAAATCTGCTTTCCAAATGTAGTTAATCTGAATCTAAATTATAAAATGAATCTCTAGGAGGATTCAATTTCTAGGACAGAAATGAGAATATTGGAAGCTTGTTTAACCACGTTTCATATATATATATTTTCATTGTGACTATCCACTTTTATCAGTCACATAAAAAATAACCATTGTCATAAAACCATTCATTTGTGACGACACTGGAAATTTATTTATTTATTTATTTTTTTTACTGTCTGAAAAGGGACCCTAATATGTTTGTCATAACGTTCTCTCTCCACACAATGGATATGGGACAGGGGTCCTGACACAACCACAGCAGCAGGAGTAAACAAGAAAGAACTGCATCGACTGCACCAGCTGCCAACTTGTTTTTGGAACATGAAAAGACAAATGTGAGCAGAGGGAAAGGTTTCTGTTTCATAACAAGGAGTGAGTGAATGAGAGGGACGTGCAGATTAGAAAGAGGTGAAATGGGAGAAAGGGCACGTGGAAGGGCAGAAGTTTAGTGTCTCAGAGTGTACATGATAGGAATGCATTTTGCAAATATTTTCTCACCTTGTCTCTTCATAACTCATGAACGTTGTTGCAAAGGGTATTTCATTAAAATTTGCGTATTTCTGTCCTTTTTTTTTTAAATGATTAGTTTCCAAAAGAAAACATAAACCATCCAGGATTTCTAATTTTACTAATTCACAGCACTCATTCACATAAGCAAATGAAATGAACATAACAACACAAACTGTCATTTTATCTGTGATATTTTCTATACCGCTTAGCCTGCACAGGGTTTTTCAGATAGTGTGAGGTTAAATAGCTGGCATCATTTAAAAACAAAATATGAAAACAGTTAAAAACACAGATGGGGTCTTGCCAAGGAGTTTCAATCAAGTCAGGTAGTGTTAATAATACATTGTCCTAAAACTTGCTTATCACACCACAGTCCCAGAGTTTGTGGCATAGCATATTTTTCTCATCATGAAATGAGATGCGGCAACTCCCAAGACTGTGCATAATGACAAAAAATAAGCAGACAATACAGACAAAACAGACAATATATAATGGGTATAAGGTAAGCCTGAGGCAAGACAAAACAAGAGTATACTGTGTCGTGTGAAACAAGAGTGTCCTGTCTAGTCAGTGTGCACTGTCCTGAGTATTTATCGTCCTGTGTATTTATTGTGTATATTTTTCACTCGTGTCATACTGTCTTGCCTTTGCACTTTATGTAGTCCTGTGTACCATGCTGTTGTGTTGTTATTTGTTGCTCCACGTTCCTAAAGAAACATTTCGTTCCAATTTTAAGAGTCATACAGTTCACCTGACTTGACTCAAAGAGCCGACTCATCACTAATGTTTTATTGTATTTTACCAAGAACTGAAATTTGCAACTGAGCCATGATTTAAAAAAAAAAAATGTATATACTCATGATATATATATATATACATACTTGTGAATTAGGGGTGTAACCAATGCCATTTTTGGTAACTACACAGAGCTCCAAATATCTGCTCCAAATACTGGAAGTGGGCTACACTGGCAGTTTTCTTTTAAATTAAACATGAACCCTACCACTATGCCCTAGAAACTCTCTGAAAAAAAACGGAGCTTCTGGAAAAAGCAGTCATTTCTTATTTATAAAATGTAAGAACAAATTTGCAAAACAAAACAAAAGTTTTCAGTGAATGACACAACCACATTACTACCAAATAATATTTTAGCAGATTTACTGCACTTTAGTTTTTGGGTTTGTTACATCCCAGAAAGATCGGAAAAGTTCTGGACACACTATCAGAATCTGCTATAAAACTGGGACACGCTTGCAGAGCTGCTGCGAGTCAAACTGGGGTCCTTTAAGTAACATCTCATTATAAGTCCCATATGACTTTCTGGGTAGATTTTCATTTAATAATGATGAAGATTGCTAGTTAATATTTATTTAATTAATTCGGCTAAATTAATTGAGAGATATGCTATGATATGGTCTGTGGGGGGCTATATGGAGTGGTGGCCCTGCTGGGAAGTGACGGGAAGACATTTTAAAAAGAAACTGGAAAACTAGAGCTCAGTAAGGTAGTGTTCAGGTCAGAAAACTGAAGCAAACCTCTAATGACAGACCAAAAACCAAACCAGAAAAAAAACAAAACAAAACAGAATAGTTCTCTGATTCATATCTGAATTTCTATCTGTTTATAACACATTGTTCATTCCAAATAATGCATTCATTCATATTTGGCTACATTTCCATTGTGAATATATCCCAAATCATGTGAACAGGATGTAATGTGTGTGAACTGTATGTGTGCAGTGTTTCTATAGTATGCATGTATGCACACTTTTGTGTGTGTGTGTGTATGTGTGTGTGTGTTAGTGAGAGAAAAGATGGAGAGAAAGGAACTGACATTTATTTACTGGACTTGGTTGGAGTGTCGTATGGAGGAAGGAGAGGAGGAATTTCCCATGCGGTCTGCGGTGCATTTAGGAAGTAAAGAGAGCATTTATAAAAAGCCAGAGCGGAAACTGGGAAAGAAGGGAAGGCTCAGCAGCGGGATCTGGTGTGAAGTTATTCCTGCCCTGAGAATTCCTCACACACACCGGATAAAAACACTGTGAAGAAATGACCTGTCAGTAGCGTATCGCTCCTCCTCTCCTCTCGCCTTTGTATCGAATGTCCTCAGCTCGCAGTCTTTCCACCAGCTCCATCTTCCGTGTCACTCGATACGAATTGCTGAACCTGAGCTAACGACAAAACAGTTAAGTGAATGGCCAGAGGACAGGCTTGGATCAGAATGGACCTTAATGAATGCGAGAGCCGCTCTCATGGGATCACGTTATTATTTTCCGTATGTTTTTCAGGGCGCCTGCTTTTTCCATTTTCCAAGGCTGAGGTGGTTACGCTGCCTGATTGCAATCCATTTCTTGCTTGTTAAAATGAAACAGTCAGGGTCTGGTTATGGACTGACATCTCTGTGGTCTTGTATGACCTTTGACCTGAAGTTGAGTATTTCAACGCCTCTTCCAAGAAAACCAATGCCGCAGTTTTTGAAGCTAAGAAAAAAAGAACTCGTATCCCTTGAAATTCTGTGAGATACTGAACAATTTTAACAGAATCAGTCAATTAGCGTTCCACGATGCAGAACTTGTTCAGTTCAGAGCATTAAAAACCACCCTGGTCTGGCTTTCACATCAACCAAATTACATAAGAAACTCATATTCAACACAAACAAGTAAGGACGGTGTGATTTGATTTCGTTTCTTTTGTCTCATTTCATGAGACTGTTGTCAGAGCCAACCAATATTTATATCTGCTGTAACATAAATGATAACAGGAACTAACTTGTTTCGTGGACGTTCCGCAACACACTACATACGTAACTATGTATAAATAGTATGTCATCCTTTAATGAATAAATTTTTTTTTATTTTTCTCTGAGGAGAAAAACACTTCAGGGTGGTAAAGTTACTTTGTTTCATATCAGACAACATCACACCATCCTAGCACTGAATATTCTTCTATAACAGCATGCATCAAAAAGTTTTGTTCTTCAATTACCTTCATCCAGCAAAGACATGTCTCTAAAGTACTGCCTTCCAAAAGCCTATTTTTAGATGAGTTTTTTTCTTACTTCCAAGAAACTGACTGAGAAAACTGAGAAGGTGAAATATTCAGCTTCAAG
Source organism: Cranoglanis bouderius (assembly GCA_023630585.1). Taxonomy (NCBI): domain Eukaryota; kingdom Metazoa; phylum Chordata; class Actinopteri; order Siluriformes; family Cranoglanididae; genus Cranoglanis; species Cranoglanis bouderius. Next base: position 15,141,972 of record CM042562.1, on the reverse strand, counting down.
TCAAAGGTCATTCATGAGCCACCAAAGCACGTGCCAGGTAAAGATGTCTGTCTGTAACCAGACCCCGAGTGTTTCCTACTGACAGATTCAGAGTGTAGGGAAAAATGTGATCCCATAATAAACGCTGTTTCCATTAATAAACCCTGACAGACCCGTTCTGTCCCAAACGGCAAAGCGAGAGAGACCGAGATGCCAGATTTTTCCCATAAGACTGGCCGTCTATCCCTCAGTGATGAAGATAGACCACCAGCGGAGGAAATTTGACCATTTTACAACCCATTCCATTTCCCCACGAGCCAAGGTTTTTTTTTTTTTTTGTGGGGGGTGGGGGGTGGGGGGGTCATTAGGTTCAGAGGACCGAAGAGGAAGACACAGGATCATTGTAACATTTCCATTTAAAATCCCCTAAAGTTATAGGTATTAACCATAGGTAATAATTACCACTGTAGTCTTCTCTGATTTCTCAGGACTCAGTGGCTGGTCCAGATTTACATCCCTTACTCTTTTAATGACATTTTTATGTTGTTATGTGAGCAGTAGGTAAATAATATGCAACTAGGTGTCTTAGAGGAAGCATGTGTTAGCCCTCATCCTCACAAAAAAAATATATCAAGTGAAAATATCTACAGTATATTATAAAATATAATATAGAAATGTATCTAATATTTTCGATGAGGTAATGATAAAACAAATATAACATTATTAATCAGTCTGTGTATGTTGCAGTCATTCATTTTTTGTTTGTTTGTTATATGCAAATGAGATGTTTAGGCCTTATGACAATAAAAAAATTCTTCTTTTTGTTTTTCATCATTTCAGATTCATACTGGGTCTAAAGATCTTGAACGACCCAGATTTTTATCAGTAATTACTGGGTAGCTAGATTAAAGATAGGTTAGATTAACGATCGCTACTGGTGCCTGATATACTGCGCCATGGTAATGGCAAGGGGGGAGCCTGGAGCCTGTCCCAGGGAACTTGCACAAGGCAAAGGACACCCTGGATGGTGTACCAACCTATTACAGGGCATGTCATTGGACTGGGGGAGGAAACCCCCAAGGAGAACAGGGAGAACATGCAAGCTCCACACACACAGAGAGGAGGCAGGATTTGAATCCCCAACCTCAGAGGTGCGAGGCAAACGTGCTAACCACTAAGCCACCGTGCCTATTTTTAAATTTTTTTTATGAAAAATGGATGAACATATGGATGAACAAGATTCCCAAAAAATAAACGGTGAGTGGAGTACTAGCAGAAGTGCCGGAGACATGATCCTGTGAGTGCTTTAAGAAGACTTCACTGGCATTGCACAGGACAGTAGTGCATACCAAACAGTTATTTACAATGTTCCAAAGGGTTTGTCTAATAGTGACTGCACAGCACAGTCCATGTGTGAGCCGTCACCAACTCTTTACTATTTGTCTCTGTCTGTGGAGTTGCTATGGCAGGGGTATTGCCGGTATGGAGCTGAACACTGTGTGAATTAATGTGGCTGTATGAAGCTGAGCAGTGTGTGAATGAGTACACTATCAGGCCGTGTCACCCCAGGAGAGATGTCACACGGCAGGTTGTGACGTTCTCCCCTCCTGTCCAGAACAATCGAAGGAACCAGCTGTGGAAGGAGGCTGTGTGACAGCAGAGGTGCTGTTTACACACAACACACCTCCCTGCCAAGATCACACACGACAAGACACAAGCAGACGTCAAGCACATACTTTCAAATAAACCCACACTTCCACCCACTTTCATACTCAAACATCCAGCTGTACCTTCATCTCAAGATGTATTCAACTTTCCAAAAGATTTTGGAAAGCCACCAATTTACACTCTCCCTACACTCTTAGAAAAGCAGTTCTTCCAAAGATAGTTCTAGTTGGAATCCTTTCTGATACAGCTTTCTGAAACACTCTGTTTAATTGTTCCCACAGAAAGCCAAACGGAGAACCGGTTAACCCTATGTTCATACTAGCAAGAGACAAAGTGACACAAGACCTTTCATTTCCTATATTTGTGCACAACACGGAGCTGCAATTTCAGCAACAAGCAACATTTTAATTAAGTATAATGCAATAAAGTGTCAAATCCAAACAATTGGCTCAAATTATTCCTTGAATCAGTCCTGTGGCATGTTTCATCCAGCATTTATTCAGTTCCCCACTCACGACTTTTAATTCATTAACAATTAATGAATATTAACAATTAACAGTTGTGAATAACTTCACAATTAATTGCAGGTCCCATTACACACCAATAAGACTCAAATTTCCAGTGAATTGTCACTTGATAGTGTAAACACAGGGTGAGGCTTTCCTGTTTGAAAATGAGCTCCCTCTGTAGCATGTATTCTTCGCAGTTCAGGCAATCCTGTCATTCTGCTCACCAGTTAATGTATATGAAAGTTTCTGTGCTGATCAGGGAGTGTTTTTACACATTTAAGTGATTGCAGAATTTCAGCTGTAATACATGAGTATTTAAATCTCTACTGGCCTTTTTATGCTTAATCACACAGTTTTGGAGAACCATTAAAGGACCGACTAATATTTAATATAATTAATTTGCACATTTAGTTGTTGCTTGCAAATCTTTTGTTATCAGTGACTGCATGAAAACTCAACGAAACAAACAAAGGCCTAGCAATACAGCCATTTTCAAATATGAGCGATTTCTTCACCATAAGGTTACATGCATGCTTGAGTAAAATTCATGTCCAGAAGTTGAACTTGCCAACTTCAGAACCTTTGACTTCCTGACCCTGAAACACTACATTCAACTTTTTACTAGAGTCTTGTCCTTGGTAATTGTTCTGCTGTGTTAGCCAAGTGGGAAAATTTCAAATGATTTTTAACATTAATGGCACTTTTTAATAAATATCTTATTTCGAGCATTTTCTTCTGCTTGCAATAAGTGGGATGCTGATATTGAGGCAGCAATTTTTGACATGCAGTTGCATACTGGGCACTTTACACTTTTCTACTTGTACCACATTGCCTCTGATTTAAAAAAAAAAAAAAAAAAAAAAGGTTTAGTAATAATCACTTGGCAGATTTTTAAACGGGTGGTTAAAATGGTTAGTCATCCAGCATGTGTTCAGTATGTAAAGCTCAGTCTCATTAGTTACTGATCTGCAGAAATGTACTTTGGACAAAAAAAGGCAATAAACAAACAAACAAACAAACAAACAAACAATAAATAAATAAATGAAATACTGAAATTACAGCCCACAAGTTCACATTGGTTTGTGGTTCATTTGGTAGAAGCACTCCTAAACACCCACATTTAAGGCTACCAGTTGGACAACCTCGTAAATAAAGCTTGACTGGACTCACACTTTCTCCACGGACAGCTGACAATATACACCCATGACATTCTGCACTGGTGATGTGTGATCTAAGCCTTCACAGCTGCTAAGGACCTTCATGTAGGTATATATTCTAATTGAAATGAAACAGTTTGCATTAGTCTACTACTCGCTGATTTTTATGAGGATGAAAATAACAAGGCAAACGGAACCGATGTCTGGAAAATTAGCATTCATTCATGACGCACTGTCCAGTTCTTACATTTACAGCATTTGGCAGATGCCCTTATCCAGAGCAACTTACATTTATCTCATTTATACAACTGAGCAGTTGAGGGTTTAAGGGCCTTGCCCAGTAATGGCAGCTTGGTGGTGCTGGGATTTGACACTCATGAACTTCTGATCAGAAGTCCAATGGCTTAACCACTGAGCTAGCACTACAGAAAGCATTTATTTTGTCTGTGTGGTGTTTATAAGATGTGATAAGATAAGATATAAGAAAAATCAATGTTCCTTCCCAGGTGCAGGCTATTTGCAGTGTTGTAAAGTCTGATGGCTGCAGGTAGAAAAGACCTGCGAAAGCACTCCACTCTGCACTGAGGCAGGAGTAACCTCCCGCTCTGTGTGCTCCTCTGTGCAGTGATTGTTGGACGGAGAGAGTGGGACAGATTGCTCCTGATGCCAGTGACCTTGGACAGTATTCTCCTTTCAACCATCTTCACTATGTCCAATCTGGAACGCATGACTGATCCAGCTCTCTTAATGACTTTGCTAAGTCTGTTGGTGTCCTTTGTAGTGATGCCACTGTCCCAGGACCCAGCAGCATAGAAAGTGGTTTAAAATGTTCTCCCTGTTTTTGCATGGGTTTCCTCTGGGTTCTCTGGTTTCCTTTACCTCCCAAAAACATGTTGGTAAGTGGACGGGCTTGTCTAAATTACCCAGAGATGAGTATATGGATGTGTATATGAAGGGATAGACCTGCGTCCCATTCCAGGTGTATTCTCCCCACACACAGTGTTCCCGGGGTAGGCTCTGGATCTACCTTGACCCTGACCAGGATAAAGTGCTTACTGAAGATGAATGGATGAATCCTGCCTGTTTTTAAGGAAAAAACATGAGTGACTATTTAACTGGACTGAGATATATAAATATACTGTAATGTCACATAATAAAAGTTTCTAAATTAACATTCTAATTAAAAACTTAGAATAGCCAGACATCAGAGAACACAGCATGTAGTCTTTTATATAATAAATTGCTAGTGTAAATACAATATACTATATAATTAATAGTACAATAGACTGATATCTTGAATAAACTTATTTTCCTCTTTGTGTAATATCAAATCACTGCTGTCATTTTTTGCTGAATAATTTTTTTTTTTTTTGCTGAAAAAAAAAACCTAGTTGATCATTATTATTGATAAATGTTATAATTGATTGCAAAATAGTTAACAATTTAAGTTACCAATTTAAGTTAGAAATGCTGTATTTAATTTCAGTTATGCTATGAATAATTATATAACTATTTCTAACATTTATAATATGTCTAAATTAATGTAACACTAGTAAACAGTAGTAAACTTTTGAAGCTATATGTCTAAGCTTAATTAATGATCAATTAATGACTATTTTTTTTTCAAATATATTTTATCAAATAAATGTATTTTATTTTAAACATTATAAAATATAATTATAATTCTATAATTAGTTTTTGATATTTAGATATCAGTTTACAAACTTTATAATAACAGATTTTATTAGTTTAGTGCTTAATTATAATGCTTTATAATAAACATTTCCTTAGTAATAGTAAAATTATTTTTAGATATTTAATTTATAAACTATGTATTATTTGCTTAGAATTCTATTTATTTATTTATTTATTTTATTTTTAATTTTTTTTTTACTGAATCTTAGATTATAGTTGCACCTTCTTTGTAAATACTGGACTTAAGAAACTAGGACATGTTAATGGTTATATATTATTCAGATGAAACTGATATCCAAAAGATAACAATATCAACAACGTGTGAGCATCTAGTAGAGTGAATAATTTGTAAATTATATAATCATTTGGCAATGCCGAAAACATATAGGAGGAATAGTAACAGTAAATGTGTGAAGGTTCTTGTCTCTCTTACGCCACACACTCACACACACACACACACAGACACACACAGACACGTGCACACCCACCCACACACTCTCTAGCTTTTTCCTGAAGGTAGGCCATGGCTCTTTATATTTAGATCACAGCTGTCCTGCATGGAAACATTCGAGGCCTTGAGTAGCCACGCCGACGGGAGTGAGACTTTCACCACAGACCCCCAGACACATCACATCACATCCACTACACAAACAAAAGTGTCCATGACTGGAAGACAGGCAAGTAAGCAAACTGTCTCTCACACACACAAAAATTAAAATAATATGTACAGACAAAATACTTGGACAAGATCGCAGATATTTATGCTATTTCATATACAATGCATAAAATACATGATAACACTGTGGGGAAACAATGTGCAGGTGTGTTTTGACATGAGAGGAAATTCTAAGGGCAGTCTAAATACAACTGCAGTTAACAGGAAAGATGTTACTGGAAAGCTGATGATCATAATAAAGATGACTGCACACACCCAATTAAGTGGAAGCAACTATGGGAAGTGAAAATGTGAAAAGGGAAACTGAGACATAGTGGAAAGCCTTTATTCATGTAAAACTAAACTTCCGTTACACAGCGTAGAGGACACTGTTTCCCCTGCTGATATACTGTATGCAGTGTAATCAGTTGTCTCACATATAAAATTGCAAACAGATCAAATCATAAACTGTACATAAATATCTTCCCTAGCTGTTTGTTTGTTACCACTGCGCATCAGCACACTGAACTATATGTACATTTGGTTAAGACGTTGGACTACTGATCAGAAGGTCATGAGTTCAAACCCCAGCGCTGCCAAGCTGCCACTGTGGGCCCTTGAGCAAGGCCCTTAACCCTCCACTGCTCAGTTGTATAAATGACATAAATGTAAGTCGCTCTGGATAAGTGCGTCTGCCAAATGCAGTAAATGTAATGTACATTTATTCTTCGGTCAAGTGCCAAGAACTTACAAGTGACTTAAAATGGTTCAAGGGGTTATGTAGGTTATTTTAGGTAAAGTTTATGGGCTTGACCAACAGTAGCACTGGGACTCAAACTTACAACCTTCTGGTCTCTAATGCACAGGTTTTTTGCAGTTGTAATATCTTTGATGCATTGCTATATGTTCACAGCACATCCATTAGTACAAATACATCCTAACTTCCATCCTGAAGTCTGGCTTAACCACTCGACCTTCCAGTTTATTATTTTGTTATTCATCTTAAATAAAAAAAATAATAAAACCATGAGATAGGGTGATGTGTTGATTATGCTATGTTTTATTCCTCTCATACCACAGCCACTTACCCTGTCATTCTTTTTTAGCCATTTATAGTTACCAGAACCAGTTAGTTCCTGCCAGAGGTATAGCTAAGGGGGTGTGATTTTGGGTTTGAACTCAGTTCCAAATGCTTATCCATGTTCTTCATGTGTGCCAACATAATAAATATACAGCACAACTCATTGTATATACCTTTTATTAACGTCATTATAGCACAACTATAAGGAATTTCGCTGTAATGTAATGCAAATCTGAAATCACAACAGTAAATTCAGAACAACATTAACTAAAAACAGCAATGGTAGGTCTGATTAAGTTTATCATTTTATTATAGAGAGGAGTAATTATTTCTCTCAGACTGATGTGCTGTAGCCAATCAGCAGCAAGCATGTGACGTTCAATAAGGACCTCCCCTTCCTGATTTGAGTTAATGCTGTTCAGTTTTTGGTTTGTTAATATGTTTTGCATTTACCGGCCAACAGAACTAACACATGACACGTGATGAATACTGTAAATGAGGCTTTTCCTGAAGAACCAAAAACAAATAAAATCTTTTTTTTTAAAGGCACAAGGCACAAAGTCTACTCTAATTAAGTTAAGATTTTATATATGATGAATTATTATTAAGGGAAAAGGGAATAACCGGTGCATCAGAAAACACACGATTACGACAAGACGATTATGATGTACCTAACTCAGTGGACATGTGTCTGCTTTCATGAGGGTCAGCTGTGCATAACCCCTCTTGGGATTTCCCACAGTTGTGTGTGTGTGTGTGTGTGTGTGTGTGTGTCTAACCATACGGACCTTACTGACCTTAATGTGTCAGCACAAACAGTTGCTCTCTGCCCATTCTGGACAGCTTCGAGTGTGAATGAGAGGGAGTGTATTCTGTTTATGTGTATGTGTGTGTGTGTGTGGGGGGGGGGGGGGGGATGTTGATGCTGTCTGTTTTTAAATAATCTGACCTCTTTTCAGAACTGTCTTGCTCCCCGAGTTTCCAAGGGAGCTGCCGAGGTCATTTTCACTAGCAGAGTGGGAAAAAGGAGACAGCTGGAGTGTAACATGAAACCACAGCAGACAGATATTTAAAAGGAAAACCTTTAGTGATGGACTGTTTTTGGCAAGGAAAAGGCCACGGGTCAAAGGTCACTTTCCGGGAATTGTCCCAATATTGCCCTTGTTTCTGTAACTGACAATATACCCTAACACCCTGTCAGTAACTACACACACAGATTACCCCCTGTAATCTATTATTTTTGGTTTAATTTTACGCTCCAACAGCTGGCACTATGAAATTGAGGAAGTGCAGCTGAGTGCAAAAGTTTGCACCTCCCCATGGTTTTTGAATGGGAACAAGGAAAATATACGCCTATTTTAGAATTTGATGATCAATTTGTATCTTACTCACTACCTACATTTTAAATTAGGTTGGCCAGTCAAGTTTCAATCATAATATAGTACGACGAGTTGTGGAAGAGTACACGTTCAGATCAAGTAAATGTTTCCCATTACATGGTGCAATTCTGGATACATGAAATGTGGGTGTATTCTGCAACAAGACACCAATCCAAAATGTGAGACAAAATCAACAGAAAAAATGATTTGCTACAAACCTCTTTGTCTCCAGTCCTGATCTGAAGAAGGCAATGCATAACACCTAGCAGAGTTAGAACTGCAATGTACTCTCAAACGAAATCTGACAACCTCTGTGTCATCGGTACATGTGCTATAGATATAGATGTAAATAACGTATGTCTAAATGTGCGTTACAAACAGAAATTTGAAACTTTCTTCTTACTAGAGTTATAATGCTTATGTTACTGCTGTGGGGGGCATGGCGGCTTAGTGGTTAGCACGATTTCCTCGCACCTCCGGGGTTGGGATTCCAATACTGCCTTCACCCTTGCATGTTCTCCCCATGCTTCGGGGGTTTCCTCCGAGTACTCTGGTTTCCTCCCTATTCCAAAGACATGCGTTGTAGGCAGATTGGCATTTCCAAATTGTCCATAGTGTGTGAACGTGTGTGATTGTGTCTTCCGATGGGTTGGCACCCCGTCCAGGGTGTCCCCCACCATGTGCCACGAGTTCCCTGTGAATTCCCTGGGAACCCCGACTCCCCGTGACCCTGTGTTGGGGGAAATGGATGGTATGGAAAATGGATGGAGGAATGTTACTACTGCGTCATATGGAAACATGCTTTATTAACACTACAGACATCTAAAGCAAAAAGTAAAAGTGTGCTTTCACAAGAGTTGCTAGATCTTCTATATCTATTGCTTTATATAGAAAGTAACAGATGAGAAGAAAAAAAGTAAGAAGAGTAAATAATATGACATTTTGACAAGTTATGTAAGGAATAAAACATGACAGCATACTGTTATAGAATAATACTCAACTACAGGGTGGAGTCTTATTATTTTTCTTATTATTTTCCTATCACAGCAATTTGATAATTTAACATTATTAAGAATTTTTATTTATTAAAGAATAAGTACTACTTTTTACCTGTTTATTGTTATGTTTATGTGTTGTAGAATGTCAACGAGTTAGTTTTTGTTATCAATTATATAGAAATTGTAAACAGTCGCTCCATCTCCGACCTCTCTTGAAGTTTATACATAAGACAAGAAATTCAGCTTGTCATGTTAAAAAAAACCTGCAAATTCCTGAAGACTTTCGTGTGTCAGAAAACCCAAAGTTACAGTTTTACCCCTGACTGTTACAAAGCATTGGAGACTCCTTCCAAAAATGCTAAACGTCTTCTCACCATATCAACAATTACACAAGCTTTTTTAAAACTGTATGTGAAGCGTCCACCAGCCAAGTCCCTTAGTAAGTTGTTACTATAGAAATGATAAGGTATTAGAACGAGTGCACTTGAGATACTTTACACTGGAATTGAGACACAAATTTACACTGGAATTTGTCTAGCTACTGTTATTGAAAATTAATCAAGATCCTCTGACCAATCAGATTTGAGAACTGAGCAATATTAGAAGAAAACCCCAAAGTATGGGATATTAGAAGAACATGAAGTAGCAATCTTGGGATTCCCAAAAACTCCTTCCTCTTGTTAAAATGACATCTGCTCCATCAGTTCTCTTAATCACTGTGGATTAGTTTCCTTGAAGCCTAGTGTAACAAAGTGGATTGGATTGAAAGGGGATGAAAGGACTGTGTGTGTGTGTGTGTGTGTGTGTGTGTGTGTGTGTGTGTGTGTGTGTGTGTGTGTGTGCGTGTGTGTGTGTGTGCACTGTAAATTTATAGTGGTCTGGATGTGAGAGTTTTCTTTTAGAGAAACATTTTACAGATGTCACTCTGAGTTTGAATTGGGCTAAACTGATTTGTAAAAAAAAAAAAAAAAAAAACAACAACAAAAAAAACACAACAAGCCATTGAGCTATTATATACAAGATATTTTATGGACTATTCCTAAAGTGGTGGGACACATACACTAGTATGTTTATAGTTAGTTTATACTAGTTTATGTAGTTATGTATGTTTCATCTTCAACCAAACTTACCTGCGTATAAACAAAAAATACATTTTAACGGTAAACCAAAGGCTAAAATTAAACAAGTATAGTAAGGCAAATATATGTGCTTGTGCATATGTGTACGTGTGTGTGTGTGTGTGTGTGTGTGTGTGTGTGTGTGTGTGTGTGTGTGTGTGTGTTTGTGCGTGTGTATTTCCTTATGTACATTTGTGTGTGTACCAGGGGTACAGAGGTCCTTATACCCTTTCATCATCTTGTTCCCATACCATGGAGCATAAAGTGTGCTGTTCCTCAAGCTGAGGAACCAAAGAGGGCATTGTCTCCAAATTAGGAGCTTCAACTCGATCCACAAAAGATCAGACTTGACCGCGATGGCTGCGGGTTTGAAGGAGGTCATCAAATTTCTCCAGAACACTCTAACCACAGTTCTTGGGGTGTTTGGCACAAAAAAAAAATCCCAAGTGGTTTTAAATTTGATCCTGGTCAAAGATCAAAGATCAGCCAGCGTGGAACAAGCTTCTCTTCAAGCACTGGTCAAGCTGAACTCTTCTGACCTGCTCTGATTTCCATTCTCCTGAGACGTGGCCAGTTTAGCATGTCATATATCTCATTATGTCTTTTCCGTTTGGACACTGCTGTTGTGTTTTTACTCATAGGTCTGGAAAATATACAGGGTAATTGGATAGCAATTTGATCCAGAGGAATCTAAGAGTGTGTTGTGACAAATGCTGCTTTGCACTAAACTGATTTTTTTTTTCACCCTCTCCTTTTTTGATGAGGTTTGAGCTTCATTTGTGACAGCTATTACTCATGCAAATTAGTTATTAGGAAACTTGATGTGTTAACGCCATTGCCTGTAATTTTTTATTTAGCAGGCAGCTCCTCGCTATTGTTGTAGCCTAAAGGTGTGTTTCTGGGATCTTACTGAAGGCAGGGAGGTGTTGTATTGGGTTACGTGTAGTACAACCACAGCATCCACCATTATAGACCATGTATAACATAAAATAGGTGGGATAGAATGAACATCTTTAAAATTCCTATCATTTTTCATATTTTACACCATATAAATGTTACCATACCGTATCCTTATATGGAGACATGGCTATTGAAATAAAAAGCATAAAAAGCTGCACTCTGTAAAGTCAAATTTACTAAATATACTGTAGAGCTAGATATATAATTATCTAGCTTTATAGGTCAGTTGTGAATTACACCAGCTAAGCACACAATTGAACATCCCAAAGGATGTCTTTGTATGGTGTAGAATTACCCTTCACTGGAACTAACAGGCCCAAACCTGTTCCAGCATGACAATGTGAGCAATACATGCACAAAGCGAGCTCCATGAAGAAATTGTTTGCCAAGGTTGAAGTGGAAGAACTCAAGTGTCCTGCACAGAGCCCTGAACTCAACCCTACTGAACACCTTGATGAACCTTCCTGCAGGTTTCATGTCCAACCAAAATCTAACACACTTGTTTTAGTTGATCAAGAATTTCTTAAAGCAATGATTAGATGGTCAGGTTGTCATGATTATGGTTGGAGCTAAAGTCTTCAGGAAGGTAGATCTCCAGGAACAGGGTTGGTGACCAATGATCTAGAGGAAAGCCTTACCAGGAGAGTGGAGCTTATCATAACAGCAAAGGGGGACTAAATCTGGAATGGGATGTTCAACAACACATACAGTATACAGTAGGTGTGATAGTCAGGTGTCCACATACTTTTGGCCATATAGTGTGTATTACATGAAAAAAATCTATTGCATTTGGAGTTTTCATCCGTTCTAGGCTGCTCTAACTCACAAACATAAAGCTCTGAAACTCTTGAAGTGGTTTAATTTGTGGAAAAATTCTGGGCAGCGTGAAAATCTCAGTTGGAAAGTCTGCCCATACATCTTTGTCTCTCTTTGTTTTCTCTCTCTGTGGTTCCCATGTCGTGACAGCACGCAGGCGCTAATGTCATTTCCTATTTGGATGTCTTATTAGCTTTCATTAGTGCCACGCTTCAGCGATGTTTTAGCTTTGGCATTGTCATAGCGACCAGCTGTTTGAATGCCTCTTAGCTCTTGTGTGGGCAAAGCTGGCTTGATTTGACACTCTGCCTCCAGAGCAATCATCCTTGTTTTGTTCCTTTTGAAAGTTATTAGATAAAATGAAATGGAATTTTGTTTTTCAAACCAAATGAAAAATATAGCATGGCCTAGAAACCAGTCAAGTGGTAAATGGCAGCAAGTCTAAACCATACCACTAGACATGTTTTTACGCCTTACACATTTTTATTTCTCTGTGTGGAGAAGGACAACTGGACTTCACTGTAGGTCACAAATGTCTTGGAAGCATTCTAGCTAAAAGGTTTTGCCTTGAAGGCATGCGGGGAGAAAAAGGAGATAAGTGCAAATGATACAAAGTGAGAAAGATTAATTTACTGCACTTGAATCATGAGAGCTCTGCGCACATATGTGACTGGAAACTCCAAATGCTATTTATCACTCTCTTGAAATAATGTATCACTATTATTAACTGTGTATTCATAATTCCTGGAAACATGACAGAACATATGTTATAATGAAGTCCCACAATTAATATTTGGTGAAGCAGTCTCTGGAGAGAGTGACATCACTTAGCCTCTTCCTTTAAAGTATAATAAAGTTGAAGAGATTTGTAGATGGATCTTAGACCCTCTTCAAACTCCTTTATATTCCTAGGTTTGCACAGGTGAATGACCTCATCAATTCAGACAACAGGTTTTCAGTAGGATTCAAATACAGATGTGATGTGTGTGAGAATCAGCGTGTGGTTTATTCAGAGTTGTCCAGTAATCATAGTCGGTGTTCCACTCAGGGGTCAAGGCACAGGCAGACAACATTAAAGTTGGATAATCCATAATCAACAGTGTAAACACGGGCGTAGGTCAGAACCAGGAAGTCACACGAGAAACAAAGGTCAGGAAACACTGGAAACAAGAAACTCTCTGAAACGTGTAATACAATCGATGGGATTTGACAACGAGACAAAGACACAGGAGGATATAAATAAAGTAATCAAGGGCTGAACAGAGAATAGGTGAGAACAGGACAGGGGCAGAGACAAGATTAGAATCATAACAAAGTGCACATGGTCAGATCCAATCACATGACATAAAACAAATATGCATGACATGAACTAAAAAAAAACCATGCATGCAATGCTTGGAACTGCGCTTCACACTGAGAGGAGGAGTTTGTGACACCAGAAACTCAGCGGGTCAATCAAGATTTTGTTTTCCTGTAACCATTTCTGTTGAGGTTTGCAATCATTATCTTGTTAAAAGAGCCATGTACAGGTCAGTACAGGTAACCTCATGGCATCGACACCACAATTCAGGGTAAAATATCCTGGTTCTTAACAACAATTCAGCAATATTTGCGGACCAGTAACTGTAAAACAGCCCCAAAGCATCAGTATAAAATATCATGGCCCTATTTTGCAGAGTTTGGAGGCTTATCCTTGTATGCAGTCCACATTTAAAAAAAAAAAAAAAAAAAAAATATATATATATATATATATATATTTATTTATTTTTTAATTCAAGGATGACAATGTGAAATGATTTGAAATTCTGTTTAGAGATACCATTTGAGAGAAAACAGAACACTGTTATCAAGAATTCAGATCAGATGTGTTTTTTATTAGAAGAAAACGAAGTAGTTTCTCTTGTTTGAAAAGAAAACTACTTCCGCAATCTCTGCCTGTAATTCTGCATATACAAGGCCAATGCATATACATTTAGAGGTATGTTCTATATATATAAGCCATATAACAATCAAACACACATGCTGCCAAAGTCACAACCATACCCAAACACTCCAGTACACACCCCACCATCATGCGGTTTCTCATAAGGGAACAAATAGTCTGGCATAGAGTTAAACACACACTGGAAACAGTCCTGGGTTTGGACTTCTCCTGTTACCTCTGCTGATGATTAGATGTGGAAAACCAACTCAAGTGCTCTCCTTATCTCACTGGAACCATTGGACACAGTTAGAACCAACAAGGTTAAGATTACATTAGGACTGAGTACGTGTGTGTGTGTGTGTGTGTGTGTGTGTGTGTGTGTGTGTGTGTGTGTGTGTGTGAGATGCCCAGTGCATCAACATGGTTGTCCTTACTGTAATGTGATCTTGTGCAAATAAGATCATCAGGATCTGATATGGGTGTTTGACTTTGTGTGTGCATGGGCGAAGACACACTTTCATCCATCACAGTGAAACTGTACACGGTGCTGTGCTGTAGCTGTACTGAGAAGGCCTCAGTGTCACTTGCTAAGGTAACGTCTACCTGTGCTAATTAACCTTCAAGCCAAATATTTACCTTTATGATCCCCCGTCTCTATTTATACTCTTACAGGAAATTAATTGAATATTTTTTGTAATCAAGATACGAGAGCACACATAATGCAGCAAATGGAAAATATAATAGAAAAAAAGCTATAAAGTTGAGAAAGTTCTGGAAATTGTTTGGATTGGCATTTCCTTAGAAATCCATGTTGGGGTTGGAATATTAGATTTCTTAATTGCTTGCAAGTGTGTAGATGTTAAGTTAAGGTCAGAATACAGTTTCATTGTCTCTTGGTAGGAGTTAGATCTCTAGATAAAAATTTTCAATTCTGCAAAAGAAGTTGTAATTCTTGGAAATGAATAACTTACCTTTATCTAATATCTAATAACTCTTGTCACATGAGTCATGATCACATCAGTGGTGATTCATTCGAGCAACTGGAAGCCATGTGAGCTGGATAGGGCATGGTGTTGTTATAGTGTTGTATTCTCAGCCAACTGAGCCACTATGAAAAAAAGGTACCATTGCTGTGACCCTAATGGGTATGTAGCTTTTAAACCAGTGCTTAATTTGTAAATCTGAAGGTCCCGGAACACTAAGAGGGTAGTGATCTGGCAGGTCGGAAGGCACGCGAAAGGTCCCGGTCCTCGAACTTACAGACATGTAAAAGTGCTTCCAGTATCTCAAGTAGCCAACAATATTCAATGCTGATAGATAGGCCTATGTAATTGATCACACTGGTACAGTGACGTAATAGCATAATGAACTTAATAGCAGTGAGTATTCTCAGTACAAAGGGAAACATATATGGATTGCACATTCTATCAGCTTATGTGCTGTCACCTCTGTTAGCTAAAAAACACATTTGCCCAGTGAGCAGAACCCTTTAATTGGGTGCTAAAATAGCAGGCTGAACACACACCTCTTAATCAAACAGCATTTTCATTAACACCTGCACTTCTGTTATATTCACCTGACAACATGTTCAGTGTGCATACTCCATGATTGTGCATGAACCACACAACACATCATTTGTACAGTGTGTAATGTTCTTATAACATGGTGCTTCTAGCAACAAGACCTTGGTTTTCTCTGTGCTAAACAGAACACACTGCTACATGCATGTATGGTCACTCTTCCCTGTTATCCAACACGCTCCAGTATTGACACTTCTCTACCACGTCTCTCATGTGCTCTTTTTCATTTGTTCTCTCTCCCGAGACTTTACCTGTGTAGTGTTTACCTGTCCCCCACCGCGTTTGCACGTTGCTATGGCTGTGTGTTTACGGTGGAAGAAGCAAGCAAGCTGTAGCAGCAGGTCAGGTGATGGAGGCACACACAACACACACACACACATGCACACAACCATTAGCGCTGCAAAGAGCTTTGCCTGTCAACATTAATTTCCAGCCACCCCGTTATTGCAGAGTCTTAAGTAGAAACGCGTTATCACAAACGAACATGGTGAACTTTTCCATCATGCCTGATTGTTTGTGTGTGTGCACACGCACATGGTTAATCCATCATGTTGGAGGTGCAAGGGTTTCAATCAGTCTCTGCACCTCTACAAAGTTTGCATTTTGCAAACTGCTAATTAAGTGTTTTTAAAACATAGCCCATGTAATTGCATGTGTGTGTGTGTGTGTGTGTGTGTGTGTGTGTGTGTGTGTGTGTGTGTGTGTGTGTGTGTGAGAGAGAGAGAGAGAGAGAGAGAGAGAGAGAGAGAGAGAGACTAACAGTCTTTTGGTCCCACCAATCCTTCACCATCAAGGTCTATGTGCAGTTGCCATGGCATTAATGTTCCATGTTTTATTATTGGATGGCTAATTAGTTTTATAGAGACGGGTTTGCAGATGCCATTATGACAAGCAAAAACGTCTGCATCACCTGATGTCTGATTTTCTTCTGAAAAAAAGAACCACAAAATGTTTGACTTGGACTTACTCCTACAGCCTAGCTCACACGCATAGACACTTGGAAGAGAGCCCTTTAGAGATGAATCACATTTAATTTAAATGAATACGTTACACAAGCTGAAGAGTGCACAGGTGTGTGCATAAGACAAGCTCAATGACTAGTGATGCAAGTGTAAGCAAGAAATGTAGCTTGTTTTTTGCTGATTAGCTATACAGACATAATGCAAAGTAGTTTGACAAGCTTTTCTATTGCAAAATGCAAGTGCCATATCAACTCAATGGTAATACATCATGGTTACTTTGGCTTCAGTATGAGTTTATTGTGGTGATCTGCTATGCATATTGTATATTGTCATTAGGATTTATCTGGAACCTTCACCCCCCTCTCTATGTCTTATTTTTTCACTCTC
The DNA here is from genome assembly GCA_023630585.1 of Cranoglanis bouderius. Taxonomy (NCBI): domain Eukaryota; kingdom Metazoa; phylum Chordata; class Actinopteri; order Siluriformes; family Cranoglanididae; genus Cranoglanis; species Cranoglanis bouderius. Next base: position 15,125,104 of record CM042562.1, on the reverse strand, counting down.
TCTTCCTTTCACTCTAGAGACCTTTGGCGTGACGGTGAAAGTGCAGAGCGCCAATGTGGCAAGTTTTGTTTCCACAGCAGCAATGTCTTAAGGAGTGTAGAGTTGTAATAATGCAGACTCAGGAGAGTTGAAGAAGTTTATTTGATTTTGTAACAGTTCACAAAGTCCAGTGCAACCAATATCCATACTGATGAAATGCATCATTAAAAAGTACCACTGCCACAGCAGTGCAGAATTTGGGCAACACAACTATCATGCAAGGTTTAGACTTAGTCAGTGACAGCAGGAGGTGGATTGAGGAGACTTGCAGGGACTTGTCTACGAGTCATAGATAGAGGGGAAAATGTAGCAGTCTTCGTCAATGTTTGTAATATCTGCCTCAGGGAAGGAAAATAAAACTTCTTTCCCACCAGGATGTCTAGATGTCCAGAATTGAGCAGGATGGGAACCAACTAAATAAGGCCTGGGCACATAGGTGACAAGTGAAAAATGTTCTGGATCTGTGGACTGTGCTCTACGAATTTCTTCTATGAGCACCCATCACTTATACATACAGTATATGTAGGATACATGACTTAAAGTGCCATTGTGCCATTGGGGCGAGGGATAAAATTGGAAGGTGAGTTTCATGAAGAGCTTTATTCACATTTCACCATATAATAACACAAATTGAAAACTATGATAGAAGTATACAGTCATGTGAAAAAATAAATAGACTCTGTGGAAATTGTTGGCTTTTTTGACTTATTTGGACAAGCAAACATTTAATCATCTTTGAAACAGTGCCTCTTAATGAAGTTTATATACTTGAACAAAACCACAAGGAAAATTAGATTTTTCATTCATTTATTCAACAGAAACACCAATAGATGTGATATTCTTCTGAGGAAAAGGTAAGTACACCCTTGGCCTCAGAAGCTAGTATTGACCCCTTTTTTTTGCATAATTGTCCACCAGGCTTGCTGGATTTTTTGACCACTCTTCCATGCAATATTCTTTCAGTTGCAAGATGTTTGAGGGTTTTATTGCATGTACTGCCTGTTTCAAATCCCCCCACAACATTTCAATGGGATTCAAATCTGGGCTTTGACTAGGCCATTCCATAACCCTCCATTTCTTCTTTTTGAGCCATTCCTTGGTGGATTTGCTAGTGTGCTTAGGATAATTATCCTGTTGAAAGGTACACTTTCAGTTCAACTTCAACTTTCGAACAGATGGTCTCACATTATTTTCATGCACTCTTTGATATGATGCAGAATTCATAGTTGAATCAATGGATGCAAGCTGTCCAGTCCCTGAGGCAAAGCAACCCTAAACCATAACATTTCCACCACCGTGGTTCCCAGTTGATATAAGGTACTTCTCCTGAAAAGCTGTCTTTGGTCTGCGCCAAACATGTCTGCTGTTACTGTGGCCAAACAACTCTATCTTTGATTCATCTGTCCAGAGCACATTGTAGTGCACATGTAGTCTTGCAAAGGCTTTTTCCTGGCATGTCAAAATGTCAATTTTATGTGTCATTTGATAGTTTCCATGGGGTGTACTTAGTTTTTCGCATGACTGTAGCTCCCCCATCCCTAAATCCAATTTAACCCTTGATTGGGGTCATTGTGCTCCCATAATATTATCTGTGGGTAAAAATAAAACTGAAGAGGACTGATATGATGTATGCCTTTCACATACTGTACTTCATGTTTGTGTCGTTACTTATTATAAGAGATGGGTGTTGTTCACCCTCAAGCATCCTTCTCCAAGGTTGCCTTAATGGTTAACAAGTTCCTACATTGTATTTTTTTCCTATATTGAAGTGAATCTATGGTGCAGAAATTTGTGAAGTCAAGATATTCTGTACATTCTTTAAATTCTGAAACTTTCTATAAATTTTGTGCATTGGACAAACCTTAAATTTAACTTTGCCATGTTTAGTTTGTACACCCTGCATGCTGAGAATGTATTTGAGAAACAGTATGGTGGGTTATGGAATTGACCTTTCTGAAGTTTCTCATTGAGGTCATTTTCCATTAGACATATGAGCACTTGGAATGCACTTGACGTACTAGGGGGCATTTATCACACCAAATGGCATCACTAAATATTCATGGTAACTTAAAGTACTATTGAATGTAAATTATATGTATGTATGCAGTATGTAAATCTGATTTTAGATATATTTCAGAAAAAGGAATGCAGACCTTGTATACAGAAAATACCTGGTTTTAATGGGGACATAAAAGTGCATGCGTAACTTACACTCTTAGGTAAAAAAATGTTTAATAATTTTTAAGCATCACCCTTAAGCATTTTTCCGTTTGTCCCTCCGGGGTAATACTAAAAAATAACCACAGAACCGGAGAAATATTTTACACAGATAAGAATCCTATCTATCTAACATACTCCCGAGGAATCTTTTTTTTCCTAAAAGTGTAGCTTGGGTGTTTTCTTGATTTATATCTTCATTACTCAAGCTTCAGGCAGCGATTAGCTTCTCATATTAAAACCATGGTCAATAGAGAGATAGTTTGGCAGCATTGGTTTTTACTGAACTCTTTAGGAAGGTCTTGAGGTTCTTTTGTGAATAGGATTCCTTTATACATTTGAGGAATTTCAGTGGGGGTAATTTGGGGTGACAGGAAGAAGTGACATTTGGGGCCCCAGACCACTGATATATCTTTTGTCCCCAAAACGTCAAGGCTAATCATATAAGACAAATCAATTATTTATGGCTTTAAATGTACTGGGACTATATGTGTATTGAGTGATAAGAGGAGATATAGTTTTATATTATAGATCAGACCTGTGTAGGTTAATGGGGATGTTGCTTTGCTGTACCTCACTGTATCCAAGGGGGTGACCAAGGCCTTCAGGAGGTGAGCAGGGAAATAAGGATGGGATAAAAGTTGATAGAAAAAGTTCTCTGCATTACCAGATCTGAAACTGACTACATTTTTAGTGCAGTTTTTTGTAGTCCATTTTGTTGAAGCTGCTGATTTTTTTTCAATGTCCTGAAATGGCAAGCCATTTCTTACCTTACTAATAGTTCTTAAATGAAATAAAGATGACTAAAATTTAGGCAAGGGACAATAATAATGCCTAACTTGACTCTCAAAAGAGTTTCGTTCAATCTCAGAGGACAAGAACTAACTGAAGCTTCCTAGAGTTTTCCTCAGGACCCATCTGTTTCATCCTCATTCAATTAGAGAACGTTATGAGACCTCTAATCTTTAATGACTGCCAGAGACTTAATTACACAATTACACTGACAAATTTACTAGTCATTTCAAGTTATGGACAGGTATATATATATATATATATATATATATATATATATATATATATATATATATATATATATATATATATAACGATCGTTATATATTACGATGATATATATATATATATATATATATATATATATATATATATATATATATATATATATATATATATATACCTGTCCATAACTTGAAATGACTAGTAAATTTGTCAGTGTAATCATCATAAAAAAATAAGAGAAATATTAAAACCTTGTATTATGTGACAGGTATAGTAAGTAGACCACATTGGACCATAGTTTGATTTGTTCCTCTTGGTAGCACCTATTCCTGTTTACTAGCCAAGAGGGTTCCAGGTACAAGCCCTTTAAGAAACTAAGAACTGTTCAATAAGTTATTTTTTCCTCAAGAATTTACTTGAGGAAGCTCATGCAAACTACAAGATGAAGTAGAGTTTAACATTAAAAACTGGAGATTGACGTTTCTACTTGGTGCTAGTTTGGAGTGCGGCTACGACATGATTGCATAATTGTGTAGCCGCTTATTCATACAGTACTGTGCAATAGTCTTAGACACCATACATATTTTATGTAAAGTTTGTCTTTCATGTTTAATTCATGCCTACTGATAAAAAAAAAAAAAAAAGTTCAAATGTAGTGTTACAGAGAATTTCTTTTGGATTATGTTTTGTAATAGATAAAAAAACATACTGCTGATAAAAAAAACATCACCAAGGCTGTCTGGGCTTTTACCTGCAGAAACTGAAGTTCTCCAAGAAGCCTGGAATAGGCAGAAAACTGCTTAGAAATCTGCACACATGACATTATACCTAAGAGAATATACAGTACTGTGCAAAAGTTTTAGGCACATGCAAAGAAATGCTGTAGAGCAAAGATGTCTTCAAAATAATGAAATTAAATGTTTCTACATTTAAAAAAAAATACAGTAAAGAGCAGTAAACAGTAGTAAATGAAACAAAGTGAATATTTGGTGTGACAAAAAAATTAAAATATAAATAGTAGTCTCCGGTACAATTAGTACAGTTTTATAAGGAAATGAGCTGGTAAGTTTTATTGAGCATCTTGCAGAACCAGACACAGTTCTTCTGGACACTTTGACTTTCGCACTCGCTTCTTATTTTTGCAGCGAAACCCAGCAGCCTTCATTGGGTTTTTTGTCTGAAAAGTGTCTCTTACGTAATATACTGCTTTCTTTAATGACATGTAAACATTTTTCTGTAACATTTAATTTTGTGCTGGAAAACTGTTTGGGAATCTAAAATGTTTTTTTTTAAAAAGTCATAAAATAAAAAATCTATAACAAAGTTTATACTAAAAAAAAAATAGGGTGCCTAAAACTTTTGCACAGGACGGTATAAGTAAATGACATTTTGATCTTTTTTTTTTTTTTTCATTTTTTCTTAGTTGTTTTACTGTTTATTTCTCAATATATTAATCTGATACTTAGAAACATTTCATTTCATTCTTTTTTTAACTGAACTTAGCTTCACAGATTTTTTTTTTTAGAACTTCTTTAGTATTCTTTAGTGCCTTAGACTTTTGCGAGGTCCTCTATATTTCATTATTCCATTACACTTTCCAGGTTTCATGGTAAAAGACTAACAAGCTTTATTTTATGTAAAACAGATAAGGAAAAAAAACATGAAAGAGTGTGCTGTTGCAGCCAAATAATACACAACAAGGTGGTCCTGAAGTGGATTATTTTTCTATAACATTATGTCCCAACGTGTTTTATTCCTCTGGTACCACAGCCATTTGCTAATGATTAATTTTTTAAAATTTATTCCTGAACAACACATTTTTTGTCAAATTATAGTTACATTTACTGTTGTGGAACATCTATAAGGCAAGTTAGTTCCTATTATCACTTACATTATGGCAGCTATAAACAGTCATTCTCTCACCAGCCTCTCTTTTGTTCTCTGTCTTAAAGATAATGGAATTAAATTAGTATCAAGAGTATCGAGACAAGAGCAACACAGCTTGTTATGATAGTGAGAGACTGGAAAGTGTAAACGCCCTTTGTCCTGAAAACTTTCCTGATAACAACACATTTGTTTATCCATTTATTACTACAAGTTATAGAATGTTAACCAAGACCTTCTGACTAATCAGATTCAAGAATTCAACAGTGCTCTGGTATAAAAGCTGTGTGGTATTTAAATCACTTGACGTTCTTGAGCAAGTCTACATGTCCTGCATCTCAGTATAACTCTCTCTCTCTCTCTCTCTCTCTCTTTCTCTCTCTCTCTCTCTCTCTCTCTCTCTCTCTCTCACTTTCTGGTGTTACATCCCTGCTGTCTGCCAGACTTCTGCCACTCCTGTGTTTACGCTCCAAAACAATTCCATTCTCCTCACAGCTGTTGTTTTCTCCCTTCTAGTTTTATTCTTTGCTTTTTCATACCTGGCTTCTGTTTTTATTCCAGTGACCCAAATGCAACATTACACAGCCCTAGCCGTTCCTTCGCTGAGCCACGCTAATCTGATCTGTTGTTTGTTAATATTTGGCATATGCATACAGCCTCTTTCACGCACACAAACACACACTGACACGCACACATGTGCAGTGGCTCTGAAACCAACTTCAGCATCATGAAATCTGTTTCTTTCAAACCAATCTTAGATATTTTTAAATTGTGTATATGATAGGAAAATAAACTTTATACCGCAGTGCTTACAAATACTGCCAGATCATTAATAACTGCCAAATATCTTTTTGATTGTGTAAAATTTACATTCTGTCTGGTAATCAAGATTGAGCCTGACAAAAATATGAACTAGTCTTTACTGTCAACGTAATTCTTCTATGTTGAACCTTTAATTAATGTTAGCAGTACAGATCTTATATAACACCCAGCGGTACACACTTTTTTTCTAGAGAGTTATATGTTTATGATCAGGCCAGAAGGGTGAGATTATTTTTTACACCAGTGGGTTATTTTTACATTGATGCCCTCTCACACAACTGCCGATTGGTCATATATTAACACCTGTAACATTATTTAGAATGTGACGGAAATGTGAACTCAGAATGTTCCCTAATGAACTGTTAAAGGGGTCATATCATGATTTTTAATGTTTTCCTTTTGTTTGGGTGTGTAATGTATCTGTTTGTGCATGTATAAGCTCTGCAAAGTCCCAAAGCTCATAGTCTCCCAGAAAGGGATTTATTTTATCTAACAGAGAGCACTGCTCCAGACCTGCCCGAAACAAGTCGTTCGAAGTCCAGATTGACTTCCGTAATTTCTCTACGTCACAAAGTGCACTATCAGCATAATCCCGTCCAAAGGCAGGCACAAAGAAAGAAGGTGAGGCTTCGGTGAATTCAGGCGGCATGTCGCAGAGATGCTGTGTGTTTCGTTGCGACAGCAAAACCTCTTTGTTTAACCTTCTGAAAACGGACAAAATCGGTGGTTACTGTTTATTTATAACGCTGTTCCTGAGCAGTACAACCCGAATGTTTGCTTGTGCACAGCGCATTTTACGGAGGACAGCTTCCTGAACCTGGGAGAGTACAAAGCAGGCTACACACAATCGTATCTGAAAGGTAAGATAGTTATAAAATAAAAATTTACTACTGTGAAATGTTCTGCTCAAGTCGTGCTTAAAAACTTGCTTCCGCTTGATCAACCGCATTTTCTGACTCTGAATCGGACTTGAACTGATACGGTAAAACCAACGACATGCTTAGGAGCTTAGAATTGCTTTAGCTTTGGAGGCCAATGCTAACCCAAGGGGCGTTACATTTCTGACACACTTGTGATGCTTTCGGCCAATCACAGCGCAGCTGGTCAGCTGGCCAATCAGAGCACTCTGGGCTTTTCGGAAGGAGGGGCTTTGGAGAAATCGGAGCGTTTCAGGCAGCCTCTGAATAGAGGCACTGCAGTGATATACATTATATGACAAATAATGCGTTTTTTGAACATTAAAGCATGTTAACCTATTTTATTACACCAAATAAACAAAACAATTAACATTTAAAAACGTTTAAAAATCATGATATGACCCCTTTAAATATAATCAATGGTAGAATTGTGAAAAAAAATCAAGGATGATGAAAAAGATAGTTAGCTTACTAGCCTATCTATGTAGAGTAATTTAAGTAATGCAATGTAATGTAATTAAATTGTAAATTAAATATATTGAGCACTAAAAACACAACCACTTTGCCTGGATCATATATTGTTGAAAAGAGGGTGGCTGTTTTACTAGACAAATAATTTCTGTCTTTTTTTTTTCAACCAAGGCAGCAGCATCCCCTTTTACCCCCTATATTCCTCCTCAAGCCGAACCCTGCATACACTCTAAAATTGCTGAGATATGGGTATTGTAATCTTTCTGGGGTTTTTCCCCCATATTATATTAAGCCAGCTTTTGGGTACTTAACAACATAACAGTTGGCTTGCCATTAGAACCCAGCGATTTCAGTCCTGCGCTGGTGTGTGTCAACAACCCAGCATACTGCATGAAATTGTGTACTTGGTTTTGGTGTTTAAAATTAACTGGATTATTTAACACAGGTCTTGTGGCAAAGTAATTTCAACCCTTGGAATTTTATATATATATATATATATATATATATATATATATATATATATATATATATATATATATATATATATATATATATATATATATATATATATATATATAAAATAAATGAAATTTATATACTTCTGTAAAGCTGCTTTGGGACAATGTCCATTGTTAAAAGCGCTATACAAATAAACTGAACTTGAATTTGAACTTGAACTTAAATACATAATAATACATAATGTACACAGAAAAGTAAAACCACATTTCCAGCGATTTGTTTTTATTCTAATTGAATGTATTCAAATCCCTCATCATTGTTAGAAATAACCATGAATAACCTGAAAAATCCAGAGATAAGGGTAAAAATGTCTCTAGTGGTCTTAATAATGGTCTTAATAAACCTATTTTTGAACAGTTAAAGCATCCCAGCACATTGGCTTCTACATATAATGCAACAGTGTGTAGTCCAGTTAATCTGTGATCTGTTATATATTGACCCAACACTGGGTTACATAAATTTACATTTTATGGCATTCTGCAGTTGCCCTTATCCAGAGTGACTTACATTTATTACATTTATACACCCAAGCAATTGAGGGTTAAGGGCCTTGCTGAATTGCCCAACAGTGGCAGCTTGGTGGTGCTGGGATTGGAACACATGACCTTCTGATCAATTCCGAGCAATTTTTAAAGTGTAAAATCAAATTGATGAATTCATACTGATGGTTTGTGCAAGCATTTACCTCTGCACTGAAACACACCATCTGTTGAGTTCTTCAGCACTGGAAAGAAAGGAAAGTACTTAAACACAGAATATTTTGTATACATAGTATATATCAATGCATCATTAGAGACCAGCTTTAAATACATTTATCTGCATGTTTATTGTCAAATCAATAGACCTGATCAGTGTTGAACTCAAGTTTTCTTGGTTTCCTAAGAATATTTTTACATAACCTTTATAAACATTCCTACAATGTTGCTGTAACTTTTTAGTTTTTGTCCAACTGGGAATGTTGTGTGAGCAAACAATTATTACAGCAGGTGTTTTCTAGAACATTGTAGGACTGGTATTTCTTAGAACCTGTCGGATATTCACTGAACCTTGTAATAATGTTTTCTGTTAGCTGGGTGTTCCAGTGGAAATCAAGGGTAAAGCCAAACATTGGACGATAGTTACCCTTCCCCTTTTCAGCACTCGGTTGTCAGAGCATTGGAAGGACAAGTGCATTACCCGAAGTCCTTCCAGAATACCGTCATTCACATGAAGAGGAACCTGCACGTCCCTGACCTTAATCGAGCAGTGTTTTTAGCCCGAGACTTAAATGTTTGGACCACTGTCACTGGATCTGTGGAAGCTTCAGATGCATTGAAGGTAATCCAGCTTGATATCAAGGCCAGTGAGAGGTATGACATTAGAGAAAGTGCTGAAAGGGGTTTGAGACAGTGTTAGGCAGACTTGATAAACACTGACGTATACACACAACCACGCATGCATGCAACACAGACATGTGCCATGTGATGATGGTTCACTAAACAAATGTTGTGTGCTCGTGACCTTGCATAATGGTGTTTGGCAACTCTGCACAGTCATGCACATACTAGCTAACTGGATACCCATGGATTTCCTGTCTTTAAAGGCAATGATAAGTAGCACAGGAATGTCATCCTCCATGCTGTAGTTAAGGACAGGAGTATTTTGTTGTCCTGTAATTTCACAGTTGGTGGAAATTATATCTTAATGGTCTAAATGTCAAGCTAACAAGTCAGTGTGCACTGAATATAACAATAGCATTTATAGAAATGCACACCAAGCCTGATTATATTTGATAAATCATAAACCAAATAATCATGAATAAATTATGGAACATTACCTAATGAGGAATAAACAGGACTGTGTTAATCAGTCAGTGTTAATGAAAATTGTGTGTGTGTGTGTGTGTGTGTGTGTGTGTGTGTGTGTGTGTGTGTGTGTGTGTGTGTGTGTGTAGGTTATGGTTAAATATGTGGTGGGCAAGCAGAATGTGGATTTAGTTCATATATTTATTCATCTTTATTAAGCTCTTTATCCTGGTCAGGGTCAAGGGGGATCTGGAGCCATTCTTGGGAACACTCGGGAATACACCCCTGTATAGGATGCTGGTCCATCACAGAGCACCATGCACACACACATTTAAGGGCAATTTAACATGGCCAATCCACATACCAGCATGTTTTTGTGAGGTGTGAGGAATCCGGAGAACCTAAGGAAACCCACACAGACACAAGGAGAACAAACTTCACACACAGCAGTGTGATCGAACTTGGGACCATGGAGATGTTCTACCGTATTACCCACGTGGATTTAGTGTACAATTTGGAATTTTATTTTCCAATTTTACAGCCCTATAATGTATATAGTGATGTAGTGATGTATATATTGGTACAATCTTCCATAATGACCAACTTCAGTGAGTTGGTCATTATAAAGGCTGCGTGAAAAGGTAGTGATCTAGTATATTCAAAGCTGCAATTGATGAAGATTTTGTTTTCATAAAGAATGTTCACTGAGATTGTGGATATGTATGTGTCAGGAACTCGTTTGCTATTTATCTAAAGTGTTAAGCCATTAAGTGATCATGGCCACTTTCAGATGTGAAACAGGCCATATAATAACATAAGAAATGTACAAGTATGAATCTTTAAACAAAACAAAAAAATCATTCAAGAGTGACATTCCCATTTCATGTTTCTTACATCTGCCATTCTTTTACACCACCATGATGCTGATTAGTTACCTATAACAGGATGTCCTGAAGTGTTTTGTTCCTCTTACACCACAGCAATTTGGTATCAAACAACAGAACAACACTTTTTTTCAAACAACAGAATAAACATTGTTTATTTTAGGCATTTATAGGTACATTTAATGCTTTGGTACATTGTTGTCCTTGTCAGATTTCATGTTACAAATAAACTTAAAGTGCAAAGTTCCCTGTCCATAGACTTCCCATGGAGTAAAAACTTGTAAAGTTACAGCTTTATATGTTTTTCTTTGTTAAAGTGTCCACTACACAAGCCCCTGTGAATTAGCTGTTAATATAGACATATTAGAACATATAAACCTGTCATTTGTAGTTGGCACTGCTATCAGAGCTGCTGTTAGAGAAAATTAGTCAACACCTTCTGACAAATCAAGAGTCAAGAATTCAAAAGCTCTGTGGTATAAATAGCAATAATAAGCTATGCAATAAAAAAGTAGCTATGTTGATGTGTTTTCCATAATTTCTGTTCTTTTTGTTAATTCAATCTGCGGCAGAGAAATTTGAACAGAGTCTATTTCAGCTCTTGTTGTCATTATCTTTTTGAAAGAAAGCTGATTATATAACAAAAGGATAACTGCTGGGAGATGAGATTAGCTTTGGCAGCTACTACTGCAACCAAACAACTGTTGAGCTAAACGTATCCTGATTTTATCTCACAGTCAAAAGCACGGCTAGCTCCAGCAGACAGAAAAAGCTCTTCCCATTGTTCCCAGCATTCCTGACCTTCACAGCTCCAATCACTGATGCAGCAAACACACCCACACTGATGGGTTGTAGGATTACATCTATCCAGGGCGTAGCCCATGACTTACACACCATGCAAACGAGACTCAGCCAAGATTTACTGCCCGGTAACCTGCCATTGGGCCACTGGATTCATGTCTCGAGTTATTATTAGACTGCTTTATTCGCTACAAGAACGTGGTCAGACCCAATTAGCGTTATGCTCCACCACCCAGCCTCACCAGGCACCTGATGGTTTTGATATTCCTAGTGATTGTTTGCACCACGCGCCAAGTACCATGACTGGCAAATGGACCAGGAAATAGAAACTGATTGCACAGCAACTGTAAAGAAAGCTTGCACCACATATGGCGCTGGTTTTATTTGAAACACCTGAGCAGAAATTATAACTCATCTTTGAAACTCATAGTGATCTCGGCCAACTCTTAATATAATGCAAAAAAAAAAAAAAAAAAAAAAAGAGGCTAAAGTGCACAGGTAATGAAACTAAAAATGGCTAACGCCCATTCAGCATGCGATTACATTTAAACAGAATTGCCACCTAAAAAAGCTTCCATCTAAAAACAACCATCTGTAGGCTGTGTGGAGTGGGATATATTTAGTAAGAACTTGAAACCATTTTCTATGGGAAACTCACACATTGTCATGACTCAGAGAGGACAGAGAGTGACAGCTGGAATTTCTATCATTGCCTTTCACATTGATCCAGAAGGAATGATTTTTGTATGTATGGCCATCACATGGGTCTGCTAAGGATGTTAAGTCATGAATGAATGATCTAACAGTAAGTTGCATGACTAGGATAGATGAATTAATGTTGTTAGTTGATATATATATATCCGTTTTATTTCCTGTGGGAGAAACCACTACTGAACTGTACAACCCATTTTTTTGTCCAACAGCAGTTCCATTTCATGTTGAACCAGACATGACTTTGCAATTGTGCAATCTTGTGGTCAATTTGCCAGGCAATGCAGTCCTCACCACACACAAACACATTCCCTGGACTACACTAACCACATGTTATTGCTGCGGGAATGTTGGTGTCATTGTTTTTGTTTATAGAAAGAACAAAAAAACCCACACAAACGAGCGAGATTTGATTTGAAATGTGGGCCCTCAATATCGAGTAAGTCTGTGTCATGGTCTAAAATAAGGCTTGAGGGTGGCCTAGATCAAATTAACACGATGATCTAGCTCTGTTATCATCATCTTGATGGTTCTGCTGATGGTGATGGCCTTTCTCTAATGGCTTCTCTGCATGTTGGCTGGTGTGTGTTATGCGTTACAGGAGGTTAGATAGTGCAGCTTCAGAGCACTAGGCTAAAGCCCAAACCACATATTTGCGTAAGTCCATATGATGCTCAGTGTGGAACCGTGCACAGCAGCCATCGCAAGGCAATTATTTTCTTTTTTTGCCAGCACTAATTCTATAAATATTTGATCTAAACGAAGAAGGATGATGGTAATGCTAATATTATTTCCTGTGCTATTTTTGGAATTTTCCAGTTTCCATTTGTGGCTACAGCAGACACACAAAGGGCCTGAGATATTTCAGTCACACATCTGCTACACAAGAAATTCTCCAAGCATGTTTTGAATTTTTAGCATCTTACTTGGACCTTTTGGAGAAAGTGATATAATAGCGTACTGCCATAATACACAGAAAGCACACGCACACACACACACACACACACAAAGTGTATACAATTAAATATAAAACATCTAATAATGTAATAATATTTAATATTTCTATTTAATAATTCAAAATATAAGTAAGGAATAAAACACAACATGGCATGCTGTTATTGGAAAATAATCAACAGTGGGGTGGTGTGATGTGGTCCGACACAACGTGGAATTACTGTTAGTACCCTGAAGTTGAATATTTTTCCAATAACAGCACAAAGTATTTTATTCATTTTATACCACAGCAATGCTAACTTTTTTTTTTTTTTTTTTGTTATGAACTGCATCATACTTATTATCAATTTATAGTGACATTTAATGTCATGGAAGGCCCGCAAAACAAGTTCCTTCCTATAATCCCTTATAGCAAATATAGAAAGAGTTGTTTCTTCAATAGCCTCTCTTTTTTTCTTCCTTGAAGATAATACGACAAAGAAATGCAGCTTGTCATGTCATTAAAAAAACTAGAAACATACCGCAAACTCCTCTCCTGAAGACTTCCCTGTGTTAGAAAACCTAATTAATTCTTTACCTCTGACTCTGAGTGTCCTTCAATAAACGTTATATAAACATCTCCTCACAGAAAACTTAACCATATAACCCAATTACATATGTTTTTTTAAATAGGTTTATGTATAATGTCCACCATACAATTCCCTGTGTAAGTTGTTACTATAGAAACGACATGTTAGAACAAACATATTAATATAAACCTGTGATTTGCTGCACTACTGTCAGAGCTGCTGTTATAAAATTAATCAATTTATAGAAAACCTATCAATTAACCTTCTGACCCATCAGTATCCAGAATTTAACAGTATACAGTAAGCAGTGGCAGGTAGCTTTATCTTTAATGCGTTCAAGTGGCTATGATTAACAAACATCAAGTCATCAAGCAGATTATATCCACACTTGGTTTCTTTATCTGAGGTCTTTAACATCCTGGATTAGCACCTCATATCTAATGTCACAGCTGCTTCATGTAAACAATATTATTGCTATAACAAGAGTGGTTATTTCAGACAAGAGTATTTCAGTAGGCCAGATGGATGGAAAAATACCTCATTATTCCCTATTTACAATCACCGTCTCACTGACCTTATCCAGGATTACTTGAGAGTTTATTAGGCAAGAGCATGTCGGCATTTGGTTTCTGATGTTTTGGCAGCTTATGGGTCAGATGATATATTTATACAGAGCAGTGGAGTATATCTATGAGATTGGAACAGCAGGTAGCAGCTCATGATTATAGATTTTGGTTGGGAAGGACAACCTAAAATAACGACATAGCATCAAACAAAATTGAGTCGAATCACACTTGACTTATGCTATAGGCTATTATCTAGTGACTTGTGAGATTATTATATTGTATTATAATATAAAATAGATATATAAATAGATATATAAAATAGATATAAATAGATACCCATGGTTTTAATAGTTTCATTTTGATAATGTATGTTCATATGGATTTTTTAAAATGAATATTTATGTGTGATAGAGTCGATGTGGTTCCCGTTGCCACTGTCAGTGTGTGAAATGAACACAGAAGATGTAATATAATTAATCGCCCTGTCCGCTGTTTCTCCCACAAACAAAATGTTCATATTATGCGTGCATGCATCCTTCCCCAATCTCTGGCGGGGTCTCTATGGTATGCTAGCTAATATCATGAATAGCTTCCACCCTGACTTCCAATACAGTTAGATTCTGAGATATTTTTTTAAAGATATGAATATGTTTTGGGTGGCCCCAAGGAAAGATAACTCTTGCTCTCATTCATGTGTGAGGCCAAGCCCTCCTTCCCAAAGCTGCCTGGTATAAAAGGGCACGGCTGGGGAACATTTGTCAAAGTTTGAAGCCTGGTGTGGAGCTCAGGTTTCCTGCCAAAAAACAGTTGCCCAAGGCCTCCTCTATTCTCCCATCCATTCTGCCTGGCTGTTAATGTAGCCAGGTCAAGGTCATGTGCCGGTTCCAGCTTCTGTCAATCAGAGCTAATTCTGGCCATGAGTGAAGGTGAAATGATGTGCATTTGGAGGAAGGCATAGACGACAAGAAAAAGCAGGACACCAAATTTCATTTTAGTTGTTCATTAAGGATGTTTTGTGTGGAAAGTAGGGGTATAAGGACACTATCTCCTTCTGTATCTGTATTCAACTTTAAACCCAAAGTGGGTGTGGCCTAAACCAGAACGTTCCTTTTTTTTTTTTTTTTTTTTTAGCAAACCCTGCCACTATGCCCTTGGAAACACTACAAAACACTGGGGAATTGACGGTTCCTCAACTTTATCTACATCACTCAAGTTCATAATTAATACATGAATAGTGTTCACCTTCATCAAACTCTTAAACATGATGTTCAAGTGGAATGTGCCTGGAAAGTCTTCAGCTACAAAATGGCCAGTTTTTATTAGGTCGATTTTGGAATGTCAAGTGTAAAACTTGTCCAGGTATCATGCACGATTTACAGGTATATCATAGTTTTATCATAGTTTTATAGTCAGAACTAAATATTTATGTTCACTAGTTTTGATTTAATGCTGTGAAACTGTGCAGATGGGAGAATGTACTAAAGGTGGTTAGTTAGAAAGAAGGTCTGTTATGGAAACTTACAAAGCAGGATCCTCAGTTTTGCCAGAAAAGATACTATTTTAGTTAAGTAGATTGTATTCATTTTTGTTTTTACTTTTTCCACTGAAACAACTCCAATGTTTATAGCTTATTGGTTTCCCATTACCATTCCCCAGGGGTTTGGCTACATGGGTGGCACAGGGTGGCAACTAGCACCCCCAAGAAAAACTCGCCCCCCCCCCCCCCCAATCAATGCCCCATCTCTGGCCTCAAATAACATGTGTGACGATAATTCAGGCAGAATTAATTAATAATATCTCTTTGTCTTCCTACCTCCCTAAAACATGCTAGTAGGTGGACTGGCTATGCTAAATTGCCCCTAGGTGTGAATAAGTGTGTATGCGTATGTACGTGGAGCTCTACGATGGACTGTCCTGTCCAGAGTGTATTCCCACCTCATGCCCATTGTTCCTGGAATAGGCTCTGGATCCACCACAACCTTGACAAGGACAAAGCACTGACTGGAGATCAGTGAATGAATATATTACTATTAAGGTAATACATATGTGTCACTTTGTGTCAATACATACTTTGCACCAATAAATAAGTCAGATATTCTCCAACTACAGTCTTGTCCTATACATAAACATATGGTGCCCCACCTTTTTGTGTATTTGCAGAAATATACCAGGAATAGGACGGTGACGTACACTTTATTTTTTTTTGGGTGCGTCACAAATCAAGCCTTGCACTTTTTCACATTTGTCATGTCTTTCCCTTTTCCCCCACTTGAATTTCAAGACTGAGCCAACATTTTCCATCTCTTGATCGTGCTTTAGACACTGGATCTCTCCTTACCATAACAGCAGGAAGACTCACGTTAAGGAACCAATAACACTACCCCTTACACCATACAATGAACAGATGTAGAGGAAGGAAGTGGCAATCAGAGTCTCCACTCCAGTTTCTAGACATGTTTCTGAAGAGGAAAGTTGTATACAATAGTATAGCTGTGTGAGTACTATACTCCAGCATTCACCTCATCCACAGAAGAGTCTAATTTGTGTTTAAGGCTAGACTTAGTCCTGTACTGATGTTTCACTTCTATTTTCCATCGAGGGCACAATATAGTCTAAGTCTAGAGGATTGGCGCTGTAAAAGGAAAAAAATCTATCCTGAACAATTTGCATAATAACCTTGATAATTAATGTAATTTTCCAAGCATACAAGATTTATTTTGTAATAAAATTCTGAGTTGGCTTTTTTATTTTAAACTTCTTTCAGCATGTTGGTATATTAACGGTCTCCTACACTGCCCTCAATGTTATTTGACTACCAGCTGATAATGGTGCCAGTAGGATTCAGCACTCATCTCTTTCAGCTCTTCGTGATTGTGCTCATCATCTCATAGATTGCTAACAAGCCAAGCCGAATCTCTGCCATAGCTCAGCGCAAATGTCTGCGTCGCATCCCGTAAGTTTGAGTCCAGCATTTGCAACAACCTCTCCACTACCTCTACATTGGGGTTATTAACATTATCATTAACATTAATATTAAATATTAATGAATGTCGCTGGAAAATGGTGAGTGAGAAAATAAGCTCTTGCTCTTTTGTTTTTAGGAGATAACAGTGACCTGACCGTTACTGTATGTTTGATACTGTAGACATTTTTTCAGCTATTAAAAACCGTTTGTATCTGTGATATCACCGTGGCAGACAATAAATTAGCACTAGAAAATTTATTACACAAAATTTCAATATAACCATATTTAATGTGTTTCAGGGTGGAGTTTTCTACACATGATCATACTGTACATGCTGCTGCCATTCTGGGAACTTTGTCAACAATTTGGCAGCATGCTTTAAACATACCTCATAGGAAGTGTATGCCTTTCTCCTAGAATTGTACTTTGAGAATGAGAGATGACTAATCTTATATTGTGTATTCAGCATGGTCCAGTAGTCTGAATCATCAAGAATCATGGAACAATTATTATTTTATTTTTACCAACTTTTTTTTTTTTTACCAACTTGTTCACTAATATAAGTCTAATCATGTCTGGAATTATGATCTGATGTGTTCTGCAAAACCCTCGACTGAAAAGCTGGGATGTTGCAGGTTGCATGGTCCGTGTGAAGCAGGAAACCACCTGATCCAGACAGACACAACAGTGGAGGGATCACAGCAGGTCTCCAAGTGTGGGACAGAGCAGTTCCCAGACTCACACTTCTTAGAAGGGTGTTTTCCGGTTATAGTTTAGAGAATGGATTGTTTTGTGGTTGTTTTGGTGAAGGAAGCCCCTCAGGCCTGCATTGTTTACCGGTGCTTCTGATCACAGCTGGTCAGAGAGGTTTAAAGGTCTAGTGAAGTTTTGAGGCTCTTAAAAAAAAAAAGAGATGTCACTGAGGACAAATCATCACACGAGAGCGGCTGCCTGATGTGTTTTATCCTTGCACTTGTTTCCTAAAACCAGTTCCTTGAAAACTCAGAATAAAAATAGAATAATCAAACAGGCATGTTGTGGTTGAAGCACCTGCACACCACCTGAGAAGATTTTCTATCCATACAGCTTTCATTAGTAGGCACTACAATTTGCTGAATGAAGACCTTTTTTTTTTTTTTTTTTAATGTATATATATTTTTGTGCACTTTTTCATGGTGTCACATGCAAGCTGCCATTCTTTCATGCAGTCAAGCACAAATTCATTGGAAAATGAATGGAATTTATTTGAGATTTTTAGCACTGCTCTTCTGTGACAGTCTTCTGAACCATTTACCATTTACTCACAAAAAAAGGGTAAATTTAGCTTTGCTGTAAAACTGCCTTTATTCTAAAGCTCCAACAAGCTTGACAGGCTGCCTCCCATAAAGGGCCTTAAAGGGTAGAGGGTGGGGTGAGTGTAGAACAGCATAAACTCACCACCTGCTAATCTCTCTAAGGCACTTAACAATGTGCACTACTTTTCCTTTCAGGCAGGAAGTACTGCCCCAGTGTGCCTTTCCGGGCCACCGTGTTAAATTAATAATTCAATAAATAAATGGAATATTAAATGGTGTGACCGGAAAAGGGTGACGCTTGAACATGTATTTTCCCACCAATGGGGCGGTGAAGCCCAATGTCATAGACTTCTAGTACGCACTCACAGCTTAAACCTTTTCTGCAGTCATTACATCAGTGGAATGAGCTCACCAATATCTTTAGAGTGCCACTGTTCACTGTTTGAGAGAGCAATGCATTTTTTTCTCTGAAACTAGAGACATCAAGCTACAAAGTGAAAGTCAGTGTGAAACATTTATGTGAGGAATAAAACACAACAAGGTGTGCTGTTAATCAATGACTGGGTGCTGTGATGTTTGCATGGCCAAAAACAAAGCTGCTCCATCCCAAAGCTGATTTTTTTCCCCCCAGGTAACATCACATCCTGAAGTGTTTATTCCTTATGTATGACATCAAATTTCAAATGATTACAGTTTTTAATTTATTATTGAATGACACTTTATACTTTTTAACCAATTATAGTTACATTTAATATTGTGTAACGTCAATGAGACAAGTTAAACTGTTCATAGCAGCAGCTATAAACAGTCATCCTTTGGATATGAAAAACAGACTTACAAAGAACAGTCACTGTTCTGTCAAACTCATTATTAATTGTGAACGATGTCACAAGCCTTCATGATTAAAGTCGTTAAACTTGTAGAAAATGTTGAGCCCTTGAGGGTCCTTAGGTTCCCATCATTGGGTAAACCTTAAATTTCCCATGTACTGTAGAACTCCAAGTGGAATTGTTTTAGGCCATTATGTATAGGTAATTACAAGTTGTAATTAGTATTATTCCATTTTTATACCACAGAGTGGTTGAATTCAAAAATCTGATTGGTCAGAAGGTGTTAAGAACCCTTAATTAACCAATGAGCCATTAAAGAGTGTACCAAACCCTGACAGGTTCTAGATATTACAAAGAAAATAATTACCAGTAAGCTGGAGTTTGTACCAAATACTTCAGTAGTTAATACATACGCCATACACACTTTTAGAAGAAAATGTTTTTTCATGGGTTTTTTAAGGGTTTGGCATAGTCATATAAGTGTTCTTAGCTTCCAGAAACAACTCTACTTGGAATGGTTCCCCCAAAGGGACAGCTGAAGAAACCTTGAGTGTTCTAAATCATGTACGATTATTAGGACATGCCAATATTTGATATATAATACATTTCTAATATTTTTCCAGTATGGATGCATAATAAACATTATAGTTTACCTTTCTACCAGAAAGATGTTAAGGCAATTCGTACTTTTCCATAGAAATTACTTATTTATGAGGAAAAAATTAACAGCTTAGAGTAGAGTGTCTGAGTCTCAACTTTAATTACTGTACTATCCTCATGATGTGAACATACTAACAGTTGATACAGTAAATAATGTATCCTGGAACACAAGCAAAGATTAATTCCTTCATCTTTATTAAGAGATTTACCCTCATCCTGGTCGTAGCAGATCCGGAGTCTATCCAATGAACACTGGGTACAAGGTGGAAATACTGAAATGGACACCACATACTGTATACACACATTCACACTCATTCACACCTATAGGCAATTTACCTGGATAAAACCCATGTGGACACACACAAGCAAGCAAACAAACAAACAAAAACATTTAAATTGTTTGACATTTTCTGAATTGTCATATAGACCTACTTCCGAGAATAATTATCGTCTTTAATATCTTCATCTTCTCTAAAACCACAGTGAGAATGTGCAACATTGCAGCATGTATGAGGAGGGATATTTCTTCTAGTATCTACAAAGATTTACTTCCTTCTGTAGCTAATAATATGCATAAGAAAAACATGACTAAATGATGCAGAGCACATTAACTTCTCATTTCATTATCTGATTAAGGACATTTTTTACTGAAAAAATATATTGCATGTTATACATATATTATAATCATCAGAAATACACCAGAAGTTACAACATATAGATATTTCGCTCATGCTTTTAGATAGATAGGTAGATAGATATATAGGTAGATAGATAGATAGATAGATAGATAGATAGATAGATAGACAGAACAAAGGCACATCAAGTTACAATACACATAAGACAGTAAGTAAATAAGTAAGTAAAATATTAAAAGTAATGAAAGAATAAGTAAATTGATTGTAGCAAAAGCAATCAGAAAGATTTACTATTGAATGGAAATTATTTTATATTTCTGTTGGCTGAGAGAAACCATCTGCTTTTTCCTCTCTCTCCCTCTCCATCCTCCCCTTTTACTTTTCCTGTCCATCTTTCTTATTAATGGATCTTGTAATGACTATTAGCAAATAAAGGAGTGATCTCTCACACACGTACACACACTTTGTTCCCCTGTTTCCACTGGTTTCAGAAGTCCAGGCTCTTTAAGTTGACATTAGTGTCCATCTTGCTATCCTGTGAAGGAGGGTTTTTTCCATCGAGCTTCCATCATTCCTCTAAAACATAAATCACAGCCTGAGCTTGTCGGGGGAAGCGACTAGAGCCAGAGTCCGATCATAGTACTCAAAATGAACCCCGTTTCCTCTCATGAACATCCTGGGATTTCTCACCTCGACATAATGACAGAGGATTACATAGCACATTGCTCATGAGCGTAAAACCACAGACTTTTATGTTAAGCATGAGGCACATGAGGAGTGCATAGGTATGAAGATGGTATTTGTCTACTGTCATTGATGGTAGGAGTAGGAGACTTCTTAGAGCCATACTTTGGTGAAAACCTGCATCCTTCAACCTGAAGGTAAATCCTGCATCTGTAAACAAATCTTTTTTTTATTTATTTTTTTTTAACTGAAAGAGAAATGCAAAAAGTGTGAAAGGAAGAGAGAGGTACTGAGGTTGTCCGAGATCATTCTGCCTAATGTCCAGAATGAATGTTTAACATAGCATTTGTCTAATTCATTGCCGACTTTAAGCTGTTTGAGCTCAATATGTCCAATAAGACATACAGTACATGGATAATTCCAAGACATATGACAAAATAAGAAGTTAAAAGTATTTCAGGGGAGCCAATACTTTAGAATGCTAGTCTAAAGAATTATTTGATCTCCACAAGCATACAGTGAGAGTCAAGCAACACTTCTTTTGATTCTTCATTCATATTTTATTGAAAAACAGAAATAAAATAGCATGTACAATAATTATTACAACAATAATAATAATAATAATAACAATAACTTCAATAATATTAGTCATAATATAAAAATCTGTACATTCCATTGTTTTTTTGCAGTACAAGGAAGACTGATAGAAAAAAACAGACTGCAAAAAGTACTGGGATATTTACAAATCAAGGAGAAACTGCACGCAGGCCATCAGTCATTGAGAAGGGCTTCTTCAGTTTGATAGGTCAGTATTCATCAGGCCTATTGATTCTGGCTAGTAACCTAGTGTTGTTTTTTTTAAATGCACAGAAAAGGAAAAAAACCAAAAAAAAAACCCAGAAATAACTACAACAAAAAAAGAAATACCCAACCTAACGCAAAGCTAACACAAAAGCGGATACCGATTCATGTTGATTTGTACGCTTTTTGAGTGTAAAGCTTAAAATAAAGCAACCATTTGCTGATCTGAATATTATTATCTCCTTTTAGAGAGCATTGGAGAATATTTGCTCTGCCATAAAACTTCCCGACATGTAGAGAGGCTGGTTTGTTAGCACGGCATCGGCTGATAGCATGAAATCTCAGGTTATGATCCATCCTGAGCTCAGTGATGGTGACGTGTTCTTGGTCTAATTACTCAGTCCTACAGGTTTCAACGACCCGACGCATGTAGCAAATGAGCCTTTAGGGTTGAACTGCAGTTTGTCAGGTAAAACTAGACCTTAGTGCTGTCTAAAATGTCATGGGGGAAAAAAAAAAAGAAAGAAAAAAAAACATTGTACGGGTAAGAACATCTGTAACAGTGCTGTTTTCTATCCAATTTTACAAATTTTAGCTACCTTAAATCTCAAGGCCATAATACAGTGCAGTTTTACATATTGAACATTTAGGTTTTGTTGTAAAAAAATATATTTTTAATTCATACAAGTTGCTTGTATGCAA
This sequence comes from Cranoglanis bouderius, assembly GCA_023630585.1. Lineage (NCBI taxonomy): Eukaryota > Metazoa > Chordata > Actinopteri > Siluriformes > Cranoglanididae > Cranoglanis > Cranoglanis bouderius. The sequence continues at coordinate 15,102,377 of CM042562.1, read as the reverse complement.
ATCTACACATTTCTAGCAACCTTGGAACACTTATTTATGCAGCAATAAAATATAATATAATATAATATAATATAATATAATATAATATAATATAATATAATATAACATTATATTATATTATATAATAACACTGATGTTTAGGGGATAAGGAGTTTTCCCAAGAGGCTACACTGTAGCCTTATTTCTTATGATCTCTGTGAAATTTTCCTTTAAAAACATTTGGCTTTGAATATGAAAAAATCTCTCATATAATAAGCATGTGTACTAAAGAACAAACAAAACCAAAATCCCATCAAAATATTTTAGGGTTTTTTTTTGGCCTATAGACCTACATCTAATATCTTTAAAATAATTTGATGCCTTGTTTAGAATACTCTTTAGAATATTTCAGTCTTCTCCAAAACCTTATTATAAGATGCAACATAGCAGCATGTATGGAAAAACATTCATTAGCGCATTCTCACCCTCTCTTCCCAGTGGATGGGATGACTGCTGTGTCTGGTTTTGACACCGGTCTGACCCTGTGGGAGTTACCACTGTAAACAGGCATGTTCCTTGCATTTCCCCCAGCTCCTGAGCCTGCTGCCAAGCCTGCAATTAAGCCCAAATGACCCACGCAGAGCAAACTACTCGTTACATTAATAGCAAGTAAACTGTTTGTATTGTGGCCACAGGTCACACATACAGAAAAACAGACACACACACATCTAAAATCAGAAGTCCCCAACAGGACAGTTTCAGGGATACCTTTGACCCAAAATGGACTCACGCTAACAATAGGTGGTACAAAGGGTAATACATTAAATAATAGATTAGCCAATGTTCATCGTTCTTATGTTAATAATTGGACTTCTGTATGTCTATATGACACGTTAGGGCCCTGTAAACACAGCCATTTATCTATACTTACATCTGTGAACAGGTGTAAAGCTTTCATTAGGTTACTGCCCAATCTGGCAAGTAAAGATTTTCTACATCGGAGATGCTTGGCTATGTATTACAGGTATAAATTAAGGTAAACGTGTACACATTATTGTCAGTAAGAGTTTTTTTTTCTCTCTACAACATACATGTACATGTATAAAACACAATACATGATTTGAGATCATTCATGCATTACTAAAACACTCTTTTTTAGCCTATTCATATCAATTTGCCACTGCTGGACAAATGCACAGGAAGACATGCCCGATATTTTCAAGTTTTACATAGCAGTTACATCCTCTCCACTGTGTGCCATTAAAGCGCAATGGTCTAAAAGGTAGTGTTGCATAACTGGATAAACCCACCCACCCCTTCATGTGCACTCATTTTCAGTGCAATGCCTCTTTATAAACTGGATATATTCACCATGAACGCTCTTGTTCAGTTCTCCTTGCAGCTGTACCGTCAGCTTAAGTCTGCGTCCCCTCAGGACCTCAGTTCTGATCAATGTGCCTATTTGATCAACAGGCAATTACTGGACTTTTCACAGGAGGCCTATACAGTCATATTTCTGATTCTCGCCTCAGTGGCCGTGACTCTAAAGGAACACTGGCTTGATTGTGGTCAGAGTCTGAGCCAGTGTCAGTGTGTGTGCTCGTGTGCACCAGTCCACCCCCTTCTCCTTCCTCCTTCTCCTCTTTGTTCGGAAGCACCACCTCATTCTCGTAACAGAAAGAATTGGAATTGGAAAGGATGTATTTTTTCTCTGCAAGGTCCCTGGCACTGCACAGCGGGGTGCTGGGCACCTCATAGGTCTTGTGAAAGCGTGAATAGTCCACTTTGTAGTAGTTCTTCTCCTCGAACAGGACTGGCTCGAAGCGGTGGCCCCAGAGGACCTCGCTGGCCAGATATGAGCTACGGCACTGAGTTGTCATGGCTGTTGCTTCCACCATACCTTCCAAGATCACCACAATCTCAAACTCTGAACTGTCTAGCTCCTGCTTGCTCATGTCATAAAATGGGCTGTCCTCGTCAATCTCGTGGACAATGGTTATTGGAGAAACCAAGAAAATACGATCAATGCCACTATCAAAGCCCACATCAATGTCTATTTGGTCCAGCGGGATATATTCCCCCTCTGCTGTAGTACGAGACCTAAGGAGCTGAGCCCGAACATGGGCCTCTACCAGATGGCTCTTGCGCAGATTGCCAACCCTCCACATTAGACACAGCTTGTTGTCCCTCATGGCCACGGTAGCATTGTGGCTAAACACCAATGTCTCGTTTCGCTTCTTAGGCTTGGCCATCTTAGCCATGACTGCACCGATGATGAAAGCGTCAATGATGCAGCCCACGATGCTCTGGAAGACCACCATGAAGACAGCAACGGGACATTCGTCTGTCACATAGCGGTAGCCATAGCCAATAGTGGTCTGTGTCTCAATGGAGAAAAGAAAAGCTGCAGTAAAGCTGCTCACGTTCGAAACACATTTCGGACTGTTGCCTTCCAGGTCTCCATGGAAGATGGCCACCAGCCAGAAGATGCAGCCGAAGAACAGCCATGAGAGCAAGAATGCCAAGCAGAAGATGACAAGCATCCAGCGCCAGCGAATGTCCACACAAGTGGTAAAAATGTCAGCCAAATAGCGCTGACCCTTTTCACTGACATTGATGAACTGTACATTGCAGTGTCCATCCTTCTTGACGAACCTGCTCTGGGGCTGATGCCGAGTATGCACCTTGCTCTTTCCGTTCCCATAGCCGTTCTGCACCGCCATAGTGGCCAACTTCATCCCGTCCTCCTCTGATGACACAATGCTATAGCGGTTAGCCCGCACACTTCCCATCACCTCTGTCTGGGAGGGTTGTGCTGCTTCTGCTTTGGAAAACAGTCTGAGTTTCTGGAAGAAGCGTTGGAGAAACAGTTTTGAAACTCTCACGGAGACCAACACAAGAAGGAAATGGTGGGACTGTTTAGAGCTGGACGCAACAGGCGTCACTCTGCTCCAGTTAGACCTTTTGATTGACAGAAAGGTCTGCAGGGCCTAGTGTGTGCTGATCACTCTGCTCTCATCTGCTCCTTTGTTCACATCGATGAAGTGTCCTACCAAAAACAAGAAATGCAAGTAGACAATTAGTTTTAATTTGCTAAATATATTGCAACATTTGAGACAAACACCGAGTTAAATGTCTGTTGGAACTAATACCAACCAACATCTTAACAGATGTTGATGCAGAATACACAAAAAAAAACAAAATCCTACTATGAAGCCAGTGAGGACTCTGACTAATCCCTTAGGTTAGTTCAGAACCACAGAATGTGCCAAAAATATTTCATTTGGTTTTGAATAAAATAACAAGGAGTAACTTTAGCTCCCATTCCCCAGAGCTGAGAGATTGTAAGGTAGTTGGTAAAGGTTTGCTCTGTCATTTTTGGCAGCACAATTATAAGACAATTTCAACATTTGACTCAAGGTCATAATGCTTCCTTAAGATCTCATGGAAAATCCTGTCTTATGTCACGTCACTGTTACATTGCATTTTGCTGACTGTGCTTGTCTAATATTGTTTTGTACAGTTCCACCTGTGGAACAAACAATAAATGTGTTGCTGCAATTATGGCCTCAGCAGCAGAATGGATAGGAATGTCTACTTGCCCCGAAGCACAAAGCTGCTTTCCAGCAGTCGCTTGCAGCACTTTAATGCCCCACCAGTGTATTTGTCAACCTGTTCACTCCACGCTCCACCAGCCTTACTGCTCACTGGTGCATTATTAATGCCCATTTTCACATACTTTGCTAATCACACAGTCAGAGAAGATGGAAAATGTTTTGCATGACTACATCCTTTACCAGTGCACTGGTACACACTGGCTGGATTTCTCTAACCAGTAGCAGAGTCCTGGAAACTTTTCCAACCACACTCTAAAACAGATTATTTTGAGTATGCCGGCCTGCCCAGATAGCAGATTATTCCGGGCCAAATATGGTTCAGTTCTGTCAAAATAAGGGCCAGTTATGGCAATGGCAAGTGGATTATGGCCCAAAAGAGTCTGAACTATGAGCAGCCACATTTAAGGTTTTCATAGAATTTGGAGAATTTGGAATTGGCTCAAGTGCAGCATTTTTGGGCTGGTCCATATCATGCCTGAGATCGGTTCTCATCAAGGTAGAGTTGTGGCTGTGTTTTGGATGAGTTCATCACCATCATTCCACAGTGGTAAGTGGGTTAGATGAGGAAACAGTTAAGTGTAAACCAGCACTGAGCCATCCATCACTTTATCATTTACTGACATGGTTGCTACTTTTCTAAACAGTCTACCACGGTGGCTTAATCAGAGATATTTCCGCTGTACTCTAGCAGAACTCTATAACATATAAACGCTAGCAGAAACCAATAGTTTGTGATCCTTTCTTTCTGCTTGGTGTAGTATGGTGAGACAGATAGGACTGGAGAGCTCATCCACTGGGACCTCATCTTCTCTCAGCTGTGTAGGGCTAGGCCTGTGAGCGTTATAGCATCACTCATTATGTTCCTAGATCTGTTCTACATGTTTTTAACACTATCCCGCAGCAACCAGCTATAAAAAAGATGCGCGATTTATTATCAGTATGAGAAGAATTTGATTTTGTGGAGAAATAAAATGACTAGATGTAGGATTTTCTTATTCATACAAACGGGTACTGATCTGTACTTTTCCTTGTTGCTCAGGTGATACTCTCAATGGTACATCATTTGTATTTTTAGTATGTATCCTTAACCTAGAAAGGCACATGTTATATACCTCTAAAGAAATTAAGATTACGTACCTTAAATCATTTGAAAGGTGTGCTGGATTCACGTTTCCATATGAAAGTTACATATTAAAGGTTAAATAGCTGTATCTTTGAGGGCACAACAGGGTACAGTTTAGCACCACGATGTTCTTTATGGGTGTACTAATAACTCTCAGGATGGTTTTTAGCACTGATTTGATTGCGACCAGGCCCGCAAACACAACTGAAATAGCTTTTTAATGGATTAAATGTGATTCAGAATGATTTGTGACAAAGATAAAAGTGAGCTGCCTTTGAAATCTGATGGCTGGAAATGGAAATGCTACAATATATTCTACTGGATAAACGATCAAATACCTGGCAATGCACACAGGCAGATTGACAGATGGGACTGTTCCTTTGAGTAAATGAAATGTAATATAACTTTGTTTATGTCTAGGAGGAGTGTTTACTTTAATAGCGTGGAACAGAGACAAACAGTGGAAAATGTGACCTAAAAACTCTACTGTGACTGGGTATTCTTTATTTTCAAGATCAACCTCTTATCCATCACTTTTAAAACGTGTCTAAAACGGCACATCACGCATAGTTTGGCCTGGAAGAAGTTATGTATGAGTGAGTCAATATTGCCATGAACATGTGGCTTATCCTGCGGCTGTCTACTAAGAAATGTGAAAACAGAAAGAAAAAAAAAAAAAAAAAAATGCGACAAGTGCGCTCATTTCAAATAAACGCACCGCTGTTATTTATGCATAACTTTACGCTTCACTTTAATCTAATAGCGAGAATAAATACCACTTCTTCTTAGTTTTATTTTTTGGCTGTGATTGCACAGAGATGTATCTGCTCTGAAAACGTCCAAGTCAAAAGTGTCCTATGAGCTCCAACAGGTGCAAAGCAGAAGAAACACTCTGCACATTTTTATCGTGCAGTGCATTTCTGAGCTCCTTTCCCCTCCCCGTTTAATCATGTTAGTTACTTACTGTGAGAGTGTGTGGCATGAACTGCATATTTTATTTCTTAGCATTATTATTATTCCTTTTTGCGTGCTATGCACAGTCTATTAATAACCTTCTTTCCCCTACTTTGGCTTTTAAATAGTTAAATAATTAAATACTACATTTCCTCCTACTTTCATGCAAAGCTTGCAGGGTATTCAGATATACAGTTTGCAATATTACATTTTATTAGTAAATGAAGAAAGAAAAAAACAAACAAACAAATAGCGTATTTTTGTATGAAAATCGTAATCCTACATTGCAGTAGGCTATCAGGTTTAAAATATTCCCTAAGTATAACCTCGATTTGAGAATGACAGTTTCAAACAAGCAGGTGAATACGTGAAACAAGAGCATCCCAAAAAGTTTAAATAATTTTTATTCATTCAGTCTTACCTGATGGTCACCGGTAGTCAAAAGTCCCAAAAAAAAAAAAAAAAAAAAAAAAAAAAAAAAACATTCTACACGGTATATCCAAGACGTGTCGCTTTCCACCTTGATGTCCGCTGCATCTGTGTATAAAACGTGGATTAGTTTACTATAAAATAAACTAAACAACCCCACGTGTTCAGCCGGATCCTAACACGCGCTTACACTCATGTGTTCGTCAGTCTGCGCTCCCAAAACAATTTAAATAGAATACAACCGGTCCACTCCGCCCCCCGGTTCACATCCAGCCAATGAGAGCAACCTAAATACCGGCTAGTCCCACCTCCTCCTTCACAAGCAGCCAATTACAACAGGCTAAGATGAAACGACTGTTTCTCTTCTCGCCGGCTCACAACCAACCAATCAATGCGCTCGAAACGGAGCCGGCTCGAGTCTCCCGCCTTTGAACTTCAACCAGCCAATCAGAGGACTCGCTGAGTGACGTTACCTCGAGCGGCGCATAAATCCATCTGCTGGGTTGAGACAAGTACAGAACAGACGGAGACGTGAAAGTGATTCATACACAGCAATATCGAGCTTGCTCTCATCATAGATGTGTTTGATGTAGACTGTGAAAGATAATCATTTCTTTAGTGACAGTTAGTGAGTGTTTAATGATATTTAAAGCCTTAATAATATTTAAATTGTCATAATTTATGGACCAATTTACAAACAACAGCAACGACAAACAAACAAAGTTAATTCCAGTAAGTAGGGTTGTCCAACATAATTGGATTATCTGTAAATTAGTCAGGGATCATCATGTACATTGTTTTCCATTTCACCATTTACAGTGATGGGGAGGAAAAAAAAAAAAAAAACACATTGGAGGGCTAAACTATTTCCACTTCAGTATTGGCAAAATTTAGATTTTCCCATTTGACCGACTAATGTTTGTCTACTGTGTCTTCCAACAGAATGCATGCAACCGTTTTACTGAAGTGTTTCGTGAGAAAGTCACATGTCCTTGTCATTTCCCTGCACTTCCTTTAAATATAAACAGTAGCATAATGTAGCCGGTAAATAAAGAATGGTGTGAGCTTGAACTCTGGAACAACGTATTGAATTTTATATTGATCTCAGTATCAATATAAATGCCTAGGCCTGGTGTTACTTCTCATTTGTGTTATTAGCATATGCAAACTACATAACGTTTGCTCAGATTTATGGGATGCTCTGCATATTGTCATTGCGTCCTTAGCAACATTGCATGACAGTATATGTTTATTTACTCAGAGTAAATAAAATTATATTTGAACATAGCAAAATGCTGAATATATTTCAACATAAACAGCTAATCAGGGTTTAGGTATTCTTCAATAGCATGTTAATTTTGAATACAAAGGTTTTAATCAGTATAACCTCAATACAGTGTTTAAAAGAGATCCATCAATTATCCTGATCTGGAATGAGCTAGCTTTTCTCCTGCCCTAACCAGCTTCTGTTTGAACAAGGGCGCAATGTCACACTGCTTACTAATCATAAGCTAATGAGGCGTGTTGGACTGTGTTTGTGAAGCTGTTTTCGAAGTGCTTATTTTTAGATCCTTTCTTGTTCACTCTATAAATAATGGCGCCTATTTATAGCTGTCTGCTCTGAGCTGGTGTTTGCCTTTCAGGTCGATTTGAGTCGATGCTTGGACAAGAGCTGTTACTAACCACAAGGTAGAGGCCTGGAGGCTTTAGTATTTCCCGATGTCCTCTCAAAGCCATGGCCAATTGAGGAGAAACTGTTCACAGAAGATGCCTAAAAACATCTGCTATCCAGTCTACATGAACAGAGGGCTGCCAATTTTCAGGAATAGATCTGAGAGCGGACTGGGATGGTGTCAGCCAGAAATGACTGTAAAAGCGATGATCCTATTAACACTGTCAAGATGTACATTTTTGTTCCCCAAGTTACAAATAATGTACATGTAGCGTGTTCTTTAGATGTAATTATGTAGATCTTTCAAATGCTGAACAAATAAAAGATATACATCTATTAGCCATAACATTAAAACCACCTATCTAATATAGAATATATAATCTATTTGTTTCTCCAGCACAATTGGATTGAGATCTGGGGGATTTGGAGGCCAAGTCAACACCTTGAACTCTGTCATGTTCCTCAAACCGTACCTGAACAATTTTCAGGATTTTTTGACACCTTTGGTCCTTCCTTGGACCACTTTTCGTAGTTATTAACCACTGTATAATGGGAACACCCCACAAGATATGTTGTTTTGGAGATGCTCTGACCCAGTTGTCTAGCCATCACAATTTGGCCCATGTTGAAGTCGCTCAGTTCCTTATCGGTCCTTGTCAGACACCCATGATTAGCTTGTGTCACTGTAATTGAGAGTGCAGAACAGAGTAGGCCACTCATCTCACCCAGAGAGCATGGCCAATTTTGCTGCCTGAACTGTTTTTTGTTTGTCATCTGACAAATTGGCAACCAGTTCTGTCTTTGGTTTACAAAGGCAAAACAACAACAACAAAAACCCACACATACATAAATGCAAAACATCACTATATCATAGATAATATGTTTCATCAGGGAGAAGTTTAATTAATTTGATTTATTTCATGATTTGTCCTGTTTGTAGATTGTAGGACTCTAAAGGATTAAGCAATGCATCCCAGATGATGAAAATAGTGTGATAAAGTTTCTCTGGGTATGTATCAAAGTCCTTGGCTGTGTCCAAATACTACAAATACTACACAGTAGGAGTACACCAAAGCAGTACACCAAAGCTGAATATATCTGAATTCTCAGTATTCATAAAACAGTAGGTGAGAATTACCCGGATGACCTACTGCTTCTGCCAAACTTCTGTAGTATGGAACCACTGGACACTGTGGATACTATGCTATCCCATAAGTCAACGGGACTGATAGGGAAGAGCTGTCAGAATCTGTGCTGCAAAGTACAGTACTGTGCAAAAGTTTTCGGCAGTTTTAAAAAATGCTGTAAAGTAAGAATGCTTTCAAAAATACACATGTTAATAGTTTATATTTATCAATTGAGTGAACAGAAGAAAAATCTACATCAAATCAATATTTGGTGTGACCACCCTTTGCCTTCAAAACAGCATCAATGCTTCTAGGTTCATTTGCACAAAATCAGGGATTTTGTAGGCATATAGTCAGGTGTATGATTAAACAATTATACCACACAGGTGCTAATGATCATCAATTCAATATGTAGGTTGAAACACAATCATTAACTGAAACAGAAACAGCTGTGTAGGATGAATAAAACTGGGTGAGGAACAGCCAAACTCAGCTAACAAAGTGAGGTTGCTAAAGACAGTTTACTGTCAAAAGTCATACACCATGGCAAGACTGAGCACAGCAACAAGACAGAAGGTAGTTATACTGCATCAGCAAGGTCTCTCCCTGGCAGAAATGTCAAGGTAGACAGGGGTTTCCAGATGTGCTGTCCAAGATCTTTTGAAGAAGCACAAAGAAACGGGCAACGTTGAGGACCGTAGATGCAATGGTCAGCCAAGGAAACTTACTGCAGCAGATGAAAGACACATCAGGCTTACTTCACTTTGCAATTGGAAGATGTCCAGCAGTGCCATCAGCTCAGACCTGGCAGAAGCCAATGGGACCCTGGTACACCCATTTACTGTCTGGAGAAGTCTGGACAGAAGTGGCCTTCATGTAAGACTTCCGGCCAAAAGTCATACAACAAGGCCAAGTTACTCAACTATGCACAAAAACACAGGAACTGGGGTACAGAAAAATGTCAGCAGGTACTCTGGACTGATGAGTCAAAATTTGACATATTTGTCTGTAGCAGAAGGCAGTTTGTTTGCCGAAGGGCTGGAAAGCGGTACATGAAAGAGTGTCTGCAGGCAACAGTGAAGCATGGTGGAGGTTCCTTTGGGGCTGCATTTCTGCAAATGGAGTTGGGGATTTGGTCAGAATTAATTGTCTCTTCAATACTGAGAAGTACAGGCAAATACTTATCCATCATGCAGTACCATCAGGGAGGCATCTGATTAGCCCCAAATTTATTCTGCAGCATGACAACGACCCCAAACATAAAGCGAAAGTCATTAACAACTATCTTCAGCGTAAAGAAGAACAAGGAGTCCTGGAAGTGATGGTATGGCCCCCACAGAGCCCTGATCTCAACATCATCGAGTCTGTCTGGGATTACATGAAGAGAGAGAAGCAACTGAGGCTGTCTAAATCCACAGAAGAACTTTGGTTAGTTATCCAAGATGTTTGAGCCAAACTACCTGCCGAGTTCCATCAAAAACTGTGTGCAAGTGTACCTAGAAGAATTGATGCTGTTTTGAAGGCAAAGGGTGGCCAAACCAAATATTGATTTGATCTAGATTTTGCTTCTGTTCACTCACTTAATTGATAAATATAAACTATTAACATGTCTATTTTTGAAACCATCTTTACTTTACAGCATTTTTTAACACCTGCCTAAAACTTTTGCACAGGACTGTATGTCCGGATTGTATTCATGCTTACTGCTTATACTGATCAATACGTACTGTATCAATGGCCGAGCAGTAGGTACTGAATTGACTGCAGTAGGTACTGAATTGACTGCAGTAGGTACAGTCACAGTATGTGATTTCAGACGCAGCCTTTGTAAAACCTGTCCGCTCGGTGACGTTTCCCAGCAATTATTTACCAGAAACGGATCGAGAAGATGACATTTTAAGCACAGACTTGAAATAATTGGAAATAATGTGTGGTTTTTGGTTCAAATAATATAACAAACATGTTTATTCAGATTGCTCTATCTACTATGCACATGTTTCTACATAAGTGAAGAAGAAAAATGCCTAATATCTGCTCGTCAGTCTAAGAATCTGATAGGCCAACATTTTCAGGTAACATCTTAACCAACAAGGACATTGGCTCTTTTTACTGGAGGGCGGGACTTGCTTATTTCAGCCACCATTTTAAGTGTTACACTGCCTTATTCATATTTCAAGCAGTGGGCTGTCTTCACCCAAACTGTCTCTGGTATGTATTCTTATTGTTAGTCTTGGCTAAAGCAAAGTTAGCATTGAACTATTCCCTGATGGCTAATTTGGCAAAGGGTTCGACAAGGTCCTTGGTATAATCCAAAATGTCTATTACTTTTACATTTACATTTGCCTTATTTGTCTGATGCTTTCACTTTTGTCCTGTTGTAGTGGTTGTTTTTTAATATATGGTAAAATCCTATTTTATTCAAAGAAAGATTGCAAAATTAAAGGAAAACTGAACAAAACCCACCCTGATAGCTCATAACAGTGGATTAGTCCTTTTGCTTGCTTAGCCATTAGCTATTTTTCTGCATGTCAGTTGGTATGTAAGCTAGTAACATTAACTAATAAAACAATAATGAGAGTGGCTGAGAAAGTTAAAAATACTCTCCCAAGACTTTTTATTTTATTTTAACTTTTGTGTAAAATTCACTTTAGTTTAATTTAATTAAAATTTTTCCTCATGTTTGCATGCTAGTTAAATAGCAGCACTAAATATTGGTTAGCATGCTGGTTGAGTTTAATGTTGGCTAACAGTTTGCTACCGTATGTGTTAACATTTATGACAGAAATTAACCACAACAATGCCAATTTTACCTCACACGTGTAGATATAAAAACTTATATAACTTTATATATAATGTATTTAATACCATATAATATATTTAATACCATAATTCTTAGTTTAATACTGAGGTATTTGGTCTTTTTTCCCCACACAGACTTTAAACACCTTCTTTTACCAAGATGGGTACAAACAGGAGAAAGGCAAGTAAAAGACCTCGTATGTTGGCATCCCATGGGATCAAAACTAATGTATTTTTATTAGACTATTTATGGTATGGGGTAACATCAGATTCAGAATGATTTTTGACCAAGTAATGATTACACATGCAATTCTTTTGTAAAGATATTTGCATTTAATTAATTAAATGTCAAAGGATACAAAAGACAGGAGAAGAGGTGAACAAGCAACAGAGAGAGTGTTAGGTCGCGCAAAAAGCGCGACTCCATTTCCCAGAACTCTCAGCGGCCCACGAACATGGCCGCCACCGACTCTCATGCACACACCCCGCACTGCACATCCCAGCAAGCTCGGCGGCCTACAAATATGGCCGCTAGAGACTACAACACCCAGAGCACTCACACACTTCCACGTTCACAATCACCATCATTTTAATCACGCACACCTGTTTCCATTCTCACTGCACATTATTTAAGGACTTTTGTTTTCCAGGATCTCTGCGAAGTATTGTTTGTTTTCTCTGAATCTCACACTACTGAGCGATTAACTCTGGACTGATTTCGTTGGCGTTTGACCTCAGCTAAGTATTCTGGATCACGATTTTGTCTAAGCCCTCTATTAAAGAAAAACCTTTCTATGATAACGGATATACACTTAAAATACTGAGTGTTTGCTACAGCTAGTTTTTAGTGGCGTCATACTGTGTGTTTGCTACTGCTAGTCATAGTAGTGTCATACTGTGTGTTTGCTACTGCTAGTTCTAGTCATTTGAGAAACTGTGTGGTTTTGGTTACTGCACCCTACGGGGTCACGGCATCTTCCTAAAAACACTGCTGTTGTCCTGTTTCCCTCTCTACATGTATTCCGAATAAAGTGACGGACTTTTTTACCGCAACTGTATCCAGCTCTCTTACTGTGGCGTAACAGAGAGGAGCAGATGTGAAAGCTGAAGCAACACAGAGTCAGGAGAGGAGGTAAACACGAATAAGCAACATGATTTGTGTTAATATGACTGATCTACCACTTAGTACATATAAAGATATTACAGGATCATTCAGACCCACAGAGCATTTTACACCAGAAGCCTGGTGTGACCTACAGTGATCATAAAAATATGCATGAACACTATATAATGTTTATTAAAGTGATGAGATTTGCACCTATGAAATAACTGAAGTTTAGGAGAACGACCACACATGGAACACCTGTTACCTCTTCATTAGTTTCGTCAGAAGTTGGTCGATTAACTCTGTAATAGCAGCTCTGACAGTAGTCTTGACTGTAATTAAATTTATAGGTTTATCTTTAAGCACTCATTCTAATACTGTATGTTATGATTTCTATGGTAACAACTCATTCACAGTTACTTGTATGGCAGACAATCTAAGGCAAAAAAGAAATGTATCATAAAGTGTTGTTGCATTTTCTGTAAGGAGAAGTTTATTTAACATTCATAGAAGAAGCCTCCAGTGAAACCACTTTGTAAAAGACATTAAGTTTTCTGCCACAGGAAAGTCTTCAGGACAGAGGCTGTTTGCGTTTTCTGGTTTTTCCATGACATGACAAGCTGCATTTTTTTCTTATTAATTTTAAGACAGGGAATAAAGAGAGGCTGCTGAGGAAATTACTGCTGTTACATAAGTTATAAGGAACCTGCTTGAATGTCTTGTGGACATTTCACAACATTAAATATAACTATACACTATTAAAAATGCCATTTTCTCATTTATAAAATAAACATTGTAATTGTTAGCAAATTGCTGTGGTCATGCTGTATCACAGTGCCCCATCCTGGATTATTAACAACAGGTCCTGTTGTGTTATTCCTTACATGTAGTTCCCATCTACAGCGCTGTGAAAAAGAAAAAAAATCCTGATTTTCTTCTGTTTTTGTGTATACCTCATACTAAATATTTTTAGGTCTTCAAATGAAATACAACATAAAACAAATGCTGAGAAAACACACAATACAGTTTTTATTTATTATTATTTTTATTGAAGCAAAAAAAGTTATCCAACACCTATCACCAATGTGAAAAACAAATTGCCCCATTAAACTTAAAATCTGGTTGTGCCACCTTTAGCAGCAATAACTGTAACCAAATGCTTCCGATAATTGGAGATCAGGCTTTCACTTACTTCTAGGACTAGGACTTACTCCTATGCTTTGGATCATTGTCTTGCTGCATAATCCAGTTGCGCTTGAGTTTCAACTTGCGGACCGAACACCGGACATTCTCCTTTAGGATTTTCTGGTGGAGAGCAGAATTCATGTTTCCCTCAATTATTGCGAGTTGCCCAGGTCCTGAAGCAGCAAAGCATCCCCACACCATCACACTTCCACCACCATGCTTGACCGTAGGTATGATGTTCTTTTTATGAAATTCTGCGTTTGGTTACGCCAGATGTAACGGGACCCCTGTCTTCCAAACAGTTCCACTTTTGACTCCTCAGTCCACAGAACATTCTCCCAAAAGGTTTGAGGATCATCAAGGTGTGTTTTGGCAAAATTCAGATGAGCCTTAATGTTCTTCTGGGTTAGCAGTGGTTTTCGCCTAGCAACTCTTCATGGATATCATTTTTGCCTAGTGTCTTTCTGATAGTGGACTCATGAACAGTGACCTTTATTGATGCAAGAGAGGCCTGTAGTTCCTTTGATGTTGTCCTTGGGTCTTTTGTGACTTGTTGGAGGAGTCATTGCTGTGTTCTTGGAGGAATTTTGGAAGGTCGGACACTTCTGGGAAAGTTCACTACTGTGCCCAGTTTTTTTGTTTTTAATGACTCTCACTTTGGTCCTTTGGAGTCCCAGAGCCTTTGAAATAGCTTTGTAACCCTTCCCAGACTGTTGTATTTCAATCACCTTCTTCCTCATCATTTCTGGAATTTCTTTCAATTTTGGCATAATGTGTTACTGGGTAAGACCTTTTAACCAACTTCATGCTGTTGAGAAAGTTCTATTTAAGTGTTGATTTGATTGAACAGGGTTTGCAGTAATCAGGCCTAGTTGCGTCTAGTTCAGCTGAACACCATTTTCATAGATTTGGGGAATTGGTAACTATGGGGGCAAATACATTTTCACAGCACTGTACCTTCTCTGACGGTAATGAAGTTTGGATTATTACTGAGTTTGTGGGCACCGCTGGTGCAAAAGCACTTAAAATCAAAATATAGTTTTTGAGGTAATTAGGAGCCAGCACAATATAGCTTGATGTATCATCAGGTGTTTGTGTGTGGTATAGACATACAGCATGAATTATAGTTCCCTGTAGAGAACTTGATAACATATAATCCAAATTTTCTGCCTTAGCCTTTTAATTGAAAATGTTATTAGAGTCATCAGAATGGATGCTATATTGTCATTACAAAGATTTTGGAAGAAGGCAAAAGTGAAAACATGATTCTGCTAGAATTAATTTAAATCTTCCCGCTATTGTAATGACACCTTGCAGAACACTTAAATGTTAGCCTTAGTGCATTATTTACCATATGGATAATACAATTCAGCAAATGGCACTGAAATGACCAACATTTAACACTAATGCACAACAAATCCAGTTAGCCTCATGAAGGATTAAAGAAGCTGATTTGTTATGTGTTTGTTTCTGTCACAATAGAGCAAACTGCTTTTTGGGGTGAGTTTTCTAAGGCACATGGACAATCAGGTTTTGATAATGTTTTTTATAGATAAAGCATAATCCATCGATTGGTCTTGCAGCACTTTGGATTGCGTGCATAATAAATAATACAAATCATTTATTTCACATATGTCATGATTTTGTGGAATCAGATACCTGAGCCAGGTGGTCTGCAAGTTCTATCTATAAAATGTTATTTTGAGGAAAGTCTTAATTAGAATATCCTGAATTACTCAGGCTGCAGTCTAACAGTCCAAATGTGTATATGGCCAGACATTAACACAGCTACATGGTCTTGAAGTGTTTATGGTATATTTCATTTACCATGTCCTTTTATGTGTATTTGTATGTAGATTTACACATTTATTACCCATGTAATGTACTGTAAGGTCCTATAGATACCATGGTCTGTTATGGTTTTTCTTCTTGAATAACAGTGCTGGTATTGTTTTGACCTAAAATGTCTTCACTCTCCACTGCCAGAGAACAGCCCATTTGTGGCTCTTGTTTATGGCTTGGAGCATGCATGTTTAGTTCATAGTCTTCAGCACTGCTTTCTGGCAGTGCGACTTTAACTGTTTGGTGAAAGACCGCATAGTCCACTCTGTAGGACCTCTGGGTAACTCTCACCATCTCTTGAAACTGCTGACCCCACAGGATTTCACTGGGAGTGTAGGATGTGCGTGACTGGTGGAGAACCCCACTGCAGTCATCTGTGTATGTGAAGGTCACCACCAGGTCAAAGCTGTCTCTGCGTAGCTCCTGCAGACTCATTTTATATAGGGGACTGCAGGGATTGATTCGGTGGATGATAGTCACTGGAGTGGCCAGAATAACATGCCTGTTTTGGATTTCAAGGTCATGGTAGGTTATGTCAGCTTTGCCACTTGTGTGCACTGTGTGCCTTACCAGCTGGGCATGTGTGGTTCCTTCCACCATGTGGTTTCTACGAAAGTCGCCCACTCGCCATGACAGGCACAGATGCCCATTATGACAGTTAATCACGGCAGTATTGCTGAATCCCACCGTCTGCGCTCTTTTCCGGGCCGACGCCATTTTGGCAACAACAATCCCAATTACAAAGGTGTCGATGAAGACGCTAATGACGTCCTGGATGGTCACAGTGATGATGGCCACCATGCAGTTCTCAGACATGCCACGTGAGCCATATCCGATGGTAGTCTGTGTCTCAAGAGAGAAGAGGAAGGCTGCTGTAAAGCTTCTCATCTCATAGATGCATGGCTCATTGTTTGGTTCCCTTGTGTCCCCATGGCTCACTGCAATAATCCAGAACAGGATCCCGAAAAAGAGCCAGGACAGGATATACGATAGGGCAAAGGTCAAGAACATGACTCTCCAACGGATCTCCACCAATGTGGTAAAGAGGTCCGTCACATATAAAGACCATTTCTCGGGCACGT
Organism: Cranoglanis bouderius; assembly: GCA_023630585.1. Taxonomy (NCBI): domain Eukaryota; kingdom Metazoa; phylum Chordata; class Actinopteri; order Siluriformes; family Cranoglanididae; genus Cranoglanis; species Cranoglanis bouderius. The sequence continues at coordinate 15,085,463 of CM042562.1, read as the reverse complement.
GCTGGAGCACTATGTTGCAGCTGCCATCTTTGTGCACATAACGTCTCTTCGTTGAGCAGTAGCCATCATCGGTCCATATGTTGGAGTAATACACTGCTCTTGAGTTCATGCTGCCGGCCTGAAATAAGAAAATATAAACAGACTTGTGTCAGAGTTATGGGATTGATATTGATTGGGTAACAAGGTGACCTTTGTCAGTTTAAACCTGGGGTGTCCTGGAAATCTACTGCCCTGTAGACTAGACATTAGTTTAGCTTTACACACCTGGCTTTCATATTCATGTGCTCTGAGGACCTCAATTTGGCAGGTTCCTTAAACAGGCTTGGATACTTCTGTTTTAAATGATTCTCAAATAACACTATATGGTGCCTGCAGTTATTCTGTCTGAAGCTAGTGAAACAACGATAGTGCTGCACTTTAAAACCTGAGAGGCTGTTAATTTTCTCTGTGATTCTTACAAAGAATCCTATTACAATATCAGAGATGACTATTTTATCATTCTCAAATAACATTAAAGCAAAAAAAATGACATATTCCCAGTGCAGGTATTGCAGTATTACTTGCTTTTTATTTGCTGTGCAGAGACCCCATAATTTTAGAAAAAAATGTTTCTCAAGGTTTTTTTTCTGGGTATTTAAAGATTCTTTTGTGCATTTGTCTTCAGTAACTGTTCTGTTTTGGTCAGGGTCATAGTTGATCCATAGCTTGTCTTGGAAACACTACGGTAGGTGTGAGGTGGGAATGCACCCTGAATGGGAAGCCAGTCCATCATAGGGCACCATGCACACAAATTCACACATATGAGCAATTTAGAGTAGCCAATCTACTTACTGGAATGTTTCTTTGGGATGGTGCATTGGTGAACGCCAAGAAAATGTGTAGAACATTGAAAGCTCCAAAATCATTCCAAGGGTGTTCTTCTGGGTTCTCTTGCTTCCTCTCACTGTCCAAAAAACATGCAGGTAGATGAATAAGCAGGTAGTGATGGTAAATCCAATTATTTCCTTAGGTTTGAGTGAGTGTGTATACATGGTGTCCTGATATGGACTGGTGTTCTATTCGTGGTGAATTCCCTTGGTTTGTACCCATTGTTCCTGGGATAGACTCTGGATCTTCTGCAACCCTGACCAGGATAAAGCAGCTACTGAAGATCAATGAATTCAACAACAATGAATGAATGTTGCCAAAATTAGGCTGAACTTAATGAGTGATGGTGTTTCCTGTATGGAGGTGTTGAGGATTGGTTGTGGTGGAATAAAGGAAAGTTTGTGGTCAGGGGGCTCTGGTCATTACACAGCAGTAATTTAACACCAGGCCAAATAGAGACAGGTTTGCAGAAGGCTACTGATACAAGTGGGGTGTATCAGGAATGGTTCAGGGAGCTCCTGAGGCATCATATAGAGTGGATATAGAAAGTCTGCACACTTGTTAAAATTGCAGGTTTTTGTGATGTAAAAAAATAAACCAAATAGAACCATGTCAGATCCTTTTCCACCTTTTAATGATATAGCAACCAACAAAATTCAAGTAAAAAAACCAAATGTTTTAGGGAAAAAAATTTAAAAACTTTACAATAACCTGGTTGCACATACCCTTTTATAAACGGGCTGGTGACTGTGCACAGAATTAACCAATCACATTTCAACTCATGTTTGTAATGTCTGAACGTTTCAAACTAATTTCTGAATCAGCCTGGATCTAGCAAAGAAACTTCTGTGTCTTTGAGCCTTGAATCCTTATCGGTAACCCCCCCCCTCCGGTCTTCACCAGATGCCATCGGAATGCGACACGACCCCCCCTCTTCAGACACACACACACACGCACACAATGGGAGAATCTCTTTTCAATATAACATGTAATTATTCGATGTCCAAATAGTGTGATGTTTTTGTGTTTGCATATATTGTGTGTTTATGTAACATGACTATAATGATTTTAGATAGTTTTAACTTGGGATATTATTTTAAATGTCTGTAACCATGTTTTACTTGTAATATTCTTTACAAGTCCATCGAATTTGGTATGTGGTTAATCATCTTGCGATACCCTGATTGATTATGCATATCATATTGCAATGGGATACATTATTTCATGCTTTTTCTTAATTTCACATGTAATACGGTTTAAACCGGCTCCTCCATAGACATGCAAATTCAGGTCTGAGACCAGACAGAGTTCATCCCACCAACAAATCCAACTTCCTGATTGGCCCATAGCCCAAAGAGGCATGTGTGTTGGTGTTGTCTTTAAAACAACACCACGCTTTGAAAGTCTCACTTCTCTCTCTTCACTTCTACACTCTTTCCGGCTTCTCTCCCCCGGGGCCACTTGCCCTGGGAAGAGGAAGCCAGGATCTCTCTCTCCCGGACAAAGGATGCAACCGCCTCACGGCCCACGCCTTTTCAAATGGCACGACGAACCAGCGAACTCTACACGACCTCGCGCGAACTTTCAAACCGAAGCCATGCAAGTATAGTTAATGGATCTATATCTGCGTTTAAGATTGTACCCCTGTTTACAGGAGATTTAAGTTCCTTGCTGGTTTTGAAAAAGGCTAATTAGTTCTTTTTTTTTTTTTTTTTTTTTTTTTTTTTTTTGTCTGCCATTCCCTTTTATTTCATTACTTTCTCTCTATACCTTTTCTTTCCTTGTATATAGATGTACATATGTATGTTTTGCTTAGAGTTAGTCGTGTGTATCCATAGTTACATCTAGTTATTAAAATCTATTATCCCACGCTTGATTTGTCTCTGTTTTGTTCATGTGATAAGTCCCTTAAACGCTACAGATCTCGGCTACGCGCTCTGGAAACGGAGATTTCCTTCCTGGCCAGAAGGATAAACTCCCTCTTTAGAGTTCATAATTCCAAACTAGACTACAGCTAATCCTAAAAGCTGATCTAGACCACATATATAGTCATAATTAATTATAATCCATTGTAGTTAATTATCTATGTGTATATGTGCACATGCACAAATTCCCTTTCATGGCTGATGTATATTTATAACTGGTCACAACATGCGTTGATTAGATATATAGATATATTTCAGGTCATTCGAGCTAATTCCTTATATAAATTGGAGAATACATTTAAACGTGTTAAACATCTTTTAATTCGTTACATAAATTGTAACTGGTGGAGAATATTTTTAAACGTTGCAGATTCATCCAATTTACTACACATTCTGGTAGATAATGTGGGCATGCTTTAAAACTCGTCTACTTTAAAAAGGTGCGTTGAATCCAAGTGTGCGCTTCTGTTTCGTTTTTCATGTTTAAAGGTGATCCATTACATTATTCTTGTGGAAAAGAATAATGCTAGTAATGATTGATTCATTACATGTTCAAAGGTGATTATCATACACCTGTCAACATTCTGATTAACTCCAAATAAAGCTGTATCAGCTGTATAAGAACAGGAAAAAAGATCTTTTTGGTTTCATCCAATTGCTGAAGCCATGGTCCATGAATACCTTACAAAACATGTACTTGCTCTCACTGTCTAAAGGTATCAGTCAAAACTGCTTCTCTTCAGATAAGACTGGGGCTGTAGTCAAGATAGAGGGAATCATGGATAGCTCCAAATACCAAACTACTTTGGTACTTGCAGGCCTCTGGTAGATGGCTGAAAATGAAGAAACAGTTAACCATCCAGCATGACAGTGACCCGAAGCACAAATCCAAGTCAAAAAAGGAATGGCTTCAGAAAAAAGATCAAGATTTTGGAATGGTATAGTCAGAGCCCACATCTAAATCCTATCGAAAACCTGTGGAATGAATTGAAGACAGTTTTGCACAGGAGATCAAGATATGCTAAGTTGGTAGGCTTTTACACAAAAAGAAATATTGCAACATTTTAATTTGTGTTTCACTTGAATTTTGTTGGTTGCTATCAAATTAAATCATGTGCCATGATTTATCTTGGTTTTATTTTTTACATCACAAAAACCTGCCATTTTAACAGGGCTGTGTAGACTTTTTATATCCACTGTACAAAGTTATTGTGACCCCTGCTTTAAGTGGAAGTGTTGAATGTTGAATCAGTATCAGCAAGCCCTACCATAAGTCCTAATTGGAATCATTCTAAGAAATGCTACATCTGATCTCAATGTGAAGAGTACAATGTTCATCATCTGTTATGACTCATAACAAAGACTGCCCTACAGTGTGCTGTCATTGATTTCCCCTCATGACTCAGTGGGACACATACAGTGGATATATATTTTTAGTTGTGGGTTTCTGTGATGCAAAAAAAAACAAACAAACTTGAAACCAAGATAAATTATCATTTTTTTCTACCTTTATTGTGATGCAGCAATAAACAATATTCAAAAGTGAAAATCAAATAGGAATGTTTTAGGGGGAAAAAAAAAGAAAAAATGTGCAATAATTCGTTGCAGATGTGTGGACACACTTTAATAATGGGACATGTGATTCTGCTCAGTATTAACCAATCACATTCAAAGTCATGTTCAAAAGTAACTATCATACACCTATCATCAAGGAAGCAATTCTGATTAACCCCAAATAAAGATAAACTCTTTCTGTAGGATTTTCTTTACATTTTCATCCAACTGCTGAAGCCATGGTCTGCAAAGGGCTTACAAAGCATGATCTTTATCTCACTGTCTAAAGGTATCCATCAGGAGAGGGGTACAAAAGAATTTCCAAAACATTATATGTACCATGGAACACTGTGAAGAGTGGACTATATGGTGCACCACAGTGACATTACCAAGAACATGATGTTCCTCCAAAATTGAAGAAAGGACAAGAACAAAGCTTATCAGGGAGACCAAGAGACCTATGGCAACATTAAAGGACCTGCAAGAATATCTTGCAAGTACTGGTCACTCCCTGCATGTGACAACAATCTCTTGTATTCTTCACATGTCTGGGCTACGGGGTAGGGTGGCTACATGCAAGCACTTTCTCCTGAAAGAAAAAAAAAACAAAACAAAAAATTTAAGCCCACCTAAATTACTCCAAACCATATGGAAAAATGTGTTATACTCTGATGAGACCAAGGTAGAACTTTTTGGGCAAAATTCTAAAAGATATGTTTGGCGAACAAAACAAGACCGCTTATCACCCAAATAACATCATACCCACAGTAAAGCATGTTGGTGGAAGAATCATGCTATGGCCTGCTTCTCCACAGCTCGGACTGGGGCTATAGTTATGATGGAGGGAATCATGGATGGCTCCAAATAATCAATCTATTTTGCTACAAAAATGACAGGCCTCTGTTAGACAGTTGAAGATGAAGAAAAATTTCCACTTCCTGCCCGATAATGACCCAAAGCACAAATCCGAGTCAACAAAGGAATGACTTCAGAAGAATAAGATCAATGTTTTGGAATGGCTCATTCAGAGCCATTCCTATCAAAAACCTGTGGAATGACTTGAAGGCTGTGCACTGGGGGTACTCAGATGGATCTGGAGCATTTTTGCAAAGTTTTGCAATAGGAATAAAATTGCCACATAAGAAGTACAAACAACAGGTGCTTTAACAGAGTTTAAGTTAAGGGCTGTGCAAACTTGTGCAACCAAGTCAAGTCAAGTGGATTTATTGTAATTTCAACCATATACAGCTGGTATAGTACACAGTGAAATGAAACAACGTTCCTCCAGGACCATGGTGCTACATAAAACAACACACTAACCACATGAGACGACACAGAACTAAATAAGACCTACACATTTCTACATAAAGTGCACATGCAAACGTGTGATAACAACACAAGACAGTACAGTACAAACCAACATAGCAAATCAAATGTTATATTATTGAAATATACACTCTCAAACTGCTACTTGGAAATCATAATGCCTTTTACCTCTGAAGGCTATAGTCATGTTAACCCATTGACCCTCAACTCAACTAATGGCAGCACAATTGCGGAGGGACCTCATTTATACCCCCATCCCCAAACTAGCAACCTTGTTCAGTCTGACCCACATAGGTGAGGATAGGGATGTAAATTGACTGGCAAACTGACAGCATTACCCACAAACTGAGCTCCTGCTTCTCTAACACAGTGTCTGTAACACTCTGCCACTGAACTGACCTGTTTATCAAGTTCATGTACTCTGTTTCCATCACTCATTAACAAGATCCCAAGATATTTAAACTCCTATATCAGGTGTACTAGATCAGCAAAGAAACTACAAACCCTCACACCACACATGCACTTTTTGCAATGTTGCCATTTTCTATTCTGATAAAACTCTATTCTGTTCTATTTTATAATATTCTAAGTGTCTTCAGAAAAACTTCCTTTTTCATATTCCCTAATTTGTAATTTTGTATGGCAATGATCACGACGAATCAATTAATATGAAAATTAGTCTATGACATCATTGAACGACTTTTTGAGTGTGCTTTAGCTAAAGTTGAGTTGGAATCTTGAGAAGATTGATGGATCAATTGACTGGAAATAAGCTCAGTAAGATTCTCAGGAAATTTTTAAGTTGGGTTATCCCAGGAAAGAGGATTACTTCCCAAGGATGACTATGACTCACTGACAAATTTTGAAGCAGCTGATTTAAATCATTATACACGTGAAGCAACAAGTTGATGAAGAACAGGAGAAATGTCTGGAAATTTCAGTGATTCAGTAATGAAGAAGCTGTTGGCTGTGTCAAGGACAAAATTTTGAGGTTACATGTGAACAAATAACCAGGAGACTCCAGGAATGTGGTGTAAGAAGAATATAAACAAAGTTAATTCCCGCTAAATTGAATAATTTGTTATTAGTCACAACTTTCATGTGACTGCATGTATCCTGGTAAAATATTGTTTGATGTTTAAATGATGTCAAGCCTGAACCAGTTCTGAAAATGAAAATACCACGAGAGAACCTGCCAAATAGTTGCTGTGGCTGAATTCTAGCTAACAGCAAAAAGATGAAAAGTCAGGTTTTGGTAAAAACTATAAGAAATCATAAATATATTTCCCCCAAAAAATGGCATGGAAAGGTTTTTATTTACTTTTTCATATTGATTTGGATATCTTCCTGCAAAGATCATGTTAGGCAAGGAAGCAGTTTAAAGGTACAATAGTCATTAAAAAAATACTTTACTTGTACAAATAACCTGGAAGATATTTAGAACATGATTAACAAAAAACATTGAGGTAAGTGGTGGTCTTAGCAAAAGTGTATTAAGTCACCAAAAATCCTGGGGGTGGAGTGTCTTGATCATGGGTGGGAATCATTCGAATGTTGAACCCACTTAATAGTTAGAGACCTAATATTGAAAAGAAGCTAATCTTACATAATGCACCTTTAACAAACACAGTGTTAAAGCTAAAGCATTAAAGGGTCATGAAACACTAAACTACATTTTCTGAGATTTTAACAGAGGTGTTTGTTTCGCTCATCATAAAAGATAATGTTAGCACCCATAAATTTGAATTGTAGGAGAAAACTGGTTAATTTTGAGCTTTTTACCGCTATTTCCGTCTTCCGGGTTTAAAATCTACATCATGTCGACGTCACAGGTAGTGACGTGGAAATGTACTATAGTACTTTGATGACACGTTGGTGTCTCATATGTATTCATGAGACTGTGTGTTCTTATCCTATGAAAAGACGCTGTCTCTTAATTATTCATGACAGCACGTGGTGCTTTCCTATGACAGACGTGTCAAATTGTAAGATCACGTAGTAGCTGAGAGAGGCGTTCATGGGTTGCAAGTATTTGTTTCAGTGGTGTAAGAGTCCGAGTGTTTTGCATGGCTTTCCCCGCAATGCTGCCAGAGCTAGACTCTGGCTGCGGGCGGTTGGTTGGCCATCAACTACCGACGCATCAAAATTGTTTGAGTGTAGCAAGCATTTTTCTCGGGAGAGCTACGAGGTTAGAGAAAGGTGGACTTCGGCCTTGCTCATGAAAGCAGTTTGTGTGACAATGATGCGGTACCAAGTCCTGAGGACTTTTCCATCCCTTCAAAGGATGTCTAATTTTTAACCATAATAGTTTTACTTTCCTTTGCGCTAATTAACCGCTTAAAGGCTTGATTTGCCTTCGGTTCATCCATGTTTTCCTCCATAGTCACGCCAGGGGCTAATGGTTCAAATAGATAGGGCAGAGGACCTGCACTGCTATCCATTGTGTCTCCATTTAGCCCTGGGGATTCAGGAGGAGAGAAGTCCTCCACCTCATCAGAGCCCTGCATACTGCTGCCACTGCAAACTTCTATGTCACTATCCATCTTTATTGTGAGTGTTCTGAAGGTATGTAGATCTATGTATGGATCCGTTTTTTGCGCACAATTAC